>OW388153.1:14042500-14256032 GCA_936450015.1 Meganola albula
CCAGTGAGTTTGGTGAGGGTTGCCGACTGCGCAAAGTCACAGTCCTGCTACTGCCTGGTGATTCGCACCGGCAGCTTGTTGTGTAAGCAGCTATAACTGCACAAAATTGTAAGTACCTCACCTTTCATAAGCCATCGGAATGCCTTTAATGGGAGACAATAGTGATGAGTTTAAAACACGCGATAAATCACCTTATAGATCTACTGACACAAAGACTGAGCAAATCATTCGTGATCTGGTTAGGAAACGCGGCATAATTAAAGGTAGATTAACTAAGCTTTCAAATTATTTCAAAGGTATCGATGTTAGTACAATATCTAGCCAACTAAAAATAGACCTAAAATTACGCACACAAGGTGCCAGTACCTTACTATCTGAATTTAACTATATTCAGTCCAAAATCGAGGAAATCGTGCCCGATAGCGGCATTGAAGAACAGTTAGATCAACGCCAGCAGTTCGAGGATGCTTATTACAGCACCTTAGCGCAGGCTGAGTCTATTCTTAGCGACACTGAAGAGGTCACTGGTAGTTCCAAAACTTGTCAGCATTTATCACAAAATTCGTTTGTTAAATTGCCCACTATAGTATTGCCTACTTTCGACGGTTTATATGAACACTGGCTAGAATATAGGGATACCTACTTGTCACTAGTACACAATTCTACGCAAATCAGTGATATTCAAAAATTTCACTACTTAAAGTCGTCCCTTAAAGGTAGTGCAGAGCTAGTAATAAATTCGCTTGAAATCTCGGCACAAAACTACTCTGTTGCATGGGAACTATTATTAAATAGGTATGATAATACGCGCTTACTAGTACAAAGTCACGTTAAATCGTTGTTTACAATACCTTCTTTGACGAAGGAGTCACCTTCGCTTATTAGGAAACTCATTGACACTATTATTAATAATTTACGGGCTTTAAAGAACCTAAACGAGTCGGTCGAATCATGGGATACGCTAATTATATACATGGTTGTGTCCAAATTAGATAAAACCATCGAACGAGAGTGGGAACAATACAAAGGTTCAGTTTTACTTCACAACGATCCTAAAAGTAAATTAAAGGTTGATGATTTGTTAAGGTTCCTTAAAAACAGGGCTGATTTGCTAGAAACGTTAGCATTGTCAGATTTATCGCACAATAAGGGTCGTCAACACGTTGTTGAAGTTAAAAAACCTAATTTATATAAACACCACATATCACAATGCCATGTTTCTTCCAATAAGCCTCCTGCCCTGGCAGCACGTCAGCGCCCGCATAGATTATGCGTCGTATGCAAAGGTAAACATCCAATTTACACTTGTTTACAATTTATTAACATGGATTTAAACGCTAAACGTAAAATAGTTAGCGACCACAATCTATGCGAGAACTGCTTGCGCCCCGGACACGCACTAGAACACTGTTTTTTTGGCCCATGTAAACTATGTACTAAAAAACATAATTCATTACTTCATCCAAGTGATTCTAATCATACTACTAATCGTTGCACCGCGACGGCGACGACTGAGAGGAATGCGCCATGCACATCCGCGTCCCATTCGCCGCCTATAGCGGACTCCCTAAACAGCGACTGCAGTAGTAAACAACTCATTCAGCATTCATTTAATAATGTTCATACAAATACGCACACATACTCGCAACGCATTGATGTGCAACCTGTTTTGCTATGCACTGCTTTGGTCGAGATTCCGGATAAAAATAATGTTTATCATACGGCATGCGCATTACTCGACAGTGGTAGTCAAAACTGTTTTGTCACACAATCGTTTTGTAAACGCTTAGATATACCTCTTATACAGTCCACTCACGAAATACGGGGAGTAGGTAATGTAATATCACATTCGACGCAAACGTGTGATATTATAATTAAATCACGCATTAGTACCTACTCGACGCGCATTAAGTGTTTCGTTTTGAAGGAAATTACTTCCACATTACCAGCTGTTCAAAGCGCTAAGTTCAAAATTCCTGAACACGTTCAGCTGGCAAATACGCATTATTTAAACGCACAAAATATAGATATTTTGATTGGTGCCGACCACTTTTGGGACTTGCTTATCGATGGCAAGATGCGTTTACCGAATGGTCCGTACCTACAAAATTCTAAACTTGGTTGGTTAATATCAGGGCCAATTAATATTACGCACAATAAAGGTCAAGTTCAATGTAACTTAACTCATTCTACTTCTATAGATGTAGATAATATAGATTCGCAATTACGTCAGTTCTGGGAGTTAGAAGAGCTATCTAAGTCTCAGTATACGCACGCATCTGACGAACAGGCATGTGAACACTCTTTTACTACTACAACTACACGCGACAAGGATGGTAGGTATTGCGTTCACATACCATTGAAGGAATCAGCTGATGCATTGGGTGAGTCATACTCCCAAGCCGAACGTAGATTCTTTTCTTTAGAAAAACGTTTATTACGCGCACCGGTCGATTACAAAAAGCTGTATATCGACTTTATAAACGAATATATAAGTTTAGGTCATATGACTAAGGTTGACACATACGCTAAACATCATTATTTTATGCCACATCATTGTGTTTTTAGACAAGAAAGCACCACTACCAAACTACGTGTAGTATTCGATGCCAGTGCAGCTACAAGTAGTGGTAAATCGTTTAACGACATTCAACTGGTAGGTCCACCAATTCAGGGCGACTTGTTAGGTATTTTATTACGCTTTAGACAATTTAAATACGCTGCAGTTGCAGATTGCGAAAAAATGTATAGACAGGTAGCCGTACATCCTTCGCAGCGCGATTTGCAACTGATCATCTGGCGCGATGATCCTTCTAAGCCGCTGGACATCTACAGACTTAACACTGTTACGTATGGCACAGCTTCAGCGCCTTACCTCAGTGTAAGGTGCTTGAAGCAATTAGCTGCTGAGTGTAGTGACCCTGAGGTCCAGAGGCTCATACGTGACGACTTTTACGTTGATGACCTTTTGACCTCATGTCAGGACAAGACCAAATTGTTAAGTCTGTGAAAGGATACTGTAGATGTCTTAAAATCTGGATGTTTTCCATTACGCAAGTGGATCTTTAATTTTAATGTCGATAGTGAGTCATGTTTTGATCATTCCTTTCGTTATTTAAACCTAGGTGAAAATACGCATTGCAAAACGTTAGGTTTAGGGTGGTCCAACACTACTGACGAGTTTCATTTTGATACACGCATTCAACCTGACAGTCATCCTGTTACTAAACGTATTATTTTGTCAATAGTTTCCCAAATATATGATCCGTTAGGATTATTAAGCGCATTTGTCATTATTGGCAAAGTTCTGCTGCAAAAATTGTGGCTTTTAAAGGTACAGTGGGACGATCCACTCCCCGCTGACATTATACGCACATGGAAACAGTTTCTCAATAGCCTAGTTTATATTCCCACAATTAAAGTACCTCGATACATCTCACAGTGTGATCCTATTCGAACTGAAATACATATTTTTTCAGATTCTAGCCAAATCGCATTCGGCAGCGTGGCCTACGTGCGTACCGTGTGTGCTGATCGAGTCACAGTAAGATTACTAATGTCTAAAGGCAAAGTAGCTCCATTAAAACCGGTCAGTATACCTAGATTAGAGCTATGTGGCGCGTTGCTAGGCGCACGACTTTATGAGAAAATTCGCAGTTCTCTTACGATCAATGTTGATAACGTCACATTGTGGACAGATTCGACTATAGTCCTAGGCTGGTTACGTATGCCGCCTAGTTTACTAAAGACGTTCGTACAAGATAGGGTTGCTGAAATACATGAGTTAACTAATCAAGTTACATGGCAACATGTAAGCGGCAAGGAAAACCCTGCCGATCTTATTTCTCGCGGAGTTAGTATTGAGAACCTGTCTTCATCAAGTTTATGGTGGGAAGGACCTAGACTTTTACACGATCCAGACTTCAATAGTCATTTAAATTCGCACAATAACTTATCAAGTAATAATTTAAACGATTTACCTGAACTTAAGTCTAATTCGCTATTAATAAAGAATGGAAATGTATTCGAATCATTCTTTCCTTTCAATAAATTTTCTAAGTTTTCTTTCATGAGTCGTGTAAGTGTTTATGTATTTCGTTTTATACATAATTGTAGAATACGCAACAAATTAAATAGGATTACAGGTGTAATCACTGTTTCTGAATTACAACAGGCTAAATTTAAACTCGCAAGACTATCACAAATGGAATCTTTTCCTAATCAATATAGTTTACTGCTAAAGGGTAAAAATATCACACAAAATGATAATCTTGCTCATTTAAGTCCGTTTATTGATAAAATCAATAATTTAATTCGCGTAGGTGGTAGACTTAAGGCTTCACCTGATTTTAATTATAATAAAAAGCACCCAATTCTTTTATCTTCCAAACATAACTTCACACGTTTATTATTTCAATATGAACACATTCTAGCACTGCATGCCGGACCTCAAGCGTTGCTATACAGACTGCGGGAGGAATGGTGGCCGGTAGCAGGTAGAAATCTAGCTAGGAAGGTGACTCATGAGTGCATAATTTGTAAACGCATAAAAGGTAAAACTTTAACTCCAATTATGGGAGATTTACCTAAAAAAAGGATAACTGCTAGTTTCTGTTTTGAAAAAGTAGGAGTTGATTATTTTGGGCCTGTGTTCATATTAAACCGAAGAGGTAGGGGCGCAAAATTAACCAAATCTTACGTTTGTTTATTCGTTTGTTTTCTTACACGCGCAATTCATTTGGAACTAGTTAGTGACCTCTCATCTGACGCATACTTACTCGCGCTTAAGCGCTTTATTTCACGGCGCGGAAAACCGACTGAAATCTTTTCAGATAACGGCCGTAACTTCGTAGGCGTTAAGAATGATTTTGCTCAGTTTTTGTCAGTATGCAGTAAGGATATACGTGAGTACGCACTATCTCAAAATATACGCTTTTCGTTTATACCTCCTTATTCTCCGCATTTTGGTGGCTTGTGGGAAAGTGGGGTCAAATCTTGTAAATACCACTTACGCAGAGTGGTTGGCAACGCTCACCTCACTTTCGAGGAATTCGCTACGGTATTGTCGCAAGTCGAAGCGATTTTAAATTCACGACCGCTAACACCGCTGTCCTCGGACCCTGGAGATATTCTTCCACTCAGCCCTGGACATTTTTTAATCGGCCGACCTATGACCGCTCCAGTATACGACGAGGATCTTCGTGGCATCCCGACGCATCGATTGTCTCGCTACAGAAGAGTGGAGCAGCTCCGGCAACAATTCTGGTCACGATGGGCTAACGAGTATATCTCAGAGTTACAAACCAGGACTAAATGGAGACAGCACACAGGCAGTTTGAAGCCCGACACGGTCGTGCTAGTCAAAGACACGAACCTTCCTCCGCTTAAATGGCAAATGGGTCGAATCACCAAAACGATACCAGGCAAGGACGGCGTTTCTCGAGTAGCGGACATTCAGACGTCATCAGGCATCATTAGACGCGCATTCACAAAAATCTGCCCTCTAGTGGAAAACGAATAGAGGTTTAAAGCAGGTGCTTTCAAGGCCGCGGGCATGTTGAGGAGCGCAGGCGCATACGTGCTATCTCTTTTACGCATTGCATTCATCACGTCACCAACCGCCAATAGGATGATATCAAAATGACGCGATACTTATTTTCTATTGGTCTATGTCACGCATTCGATTTCGTTTCTAAATTGTTAACTAGACGCACTTTGAGTTCAATAAAAATGGCTTCCAACTAAAAACGTGTATGAACATTATTAAATCTAAAAATCTACCACAAACCATAAAAGTAGCTAAAATCACGCGGCTACAGTATGTCTTGTCTGAGTAAGAGGATTCAAAAAGTTGATGTCATGAAACCATATCAGTTGAGTCAGTGGTCACCATGAGTGTACCTCAAGGATCGATTATCGGCCCTTTTCTGTGCTTTATATTAGTATAACTTAACTTTTTATATAAACGACAACCATAAAATTGCGTTGTTTACAAACGACATTCAAAATTAATCAAGAGTTAATTAATATATAGTATTGAGTTCCTCTACCTTGATGGTGTGGATGTTAAACTCAGCTCCGGAGTCATTGTAGACGATGGAGACGTAGTCATTACCGATGTACTTGCGCTTTTCGTTACACGTCGGGTCCTTCGCGGACGACGGCATTGCGGTCGCCACGTGGAACAGCACCTGAACACACGTATAAGATCGACGTCTTTGATAATCAAATATCAACCTACTTGCGTATGCGCAATTGTCAAGAATAGCACATAGTTTAAATTTGTACTGCAATGACTGAGTGGATTGCAGTATAGATTGCGAGTGCTTCATCTAGGATGCTAGTAGAATACGGTATAAAGCGGGTGCGCCATGTCACGAACGGATCAAACCGGTATTATTATGTAGTCGGCAGTGCAATTGTTTAGTCATTGAATCAACTATTAGCCCATCAATCTTGATAGGGTTATACATATTGTAGAACTTCAAATTACAAACCTAAAAAATAACCCAAATAAAACACAGAGGCTACCGAAAAATACTTCATGAATATCACATATTAAATCAAAACTATTGTACAACGGATTTTCTTTATTAAATGTCGACGTTTCGGTCACGTTTCGGTCTTTTCAGAGCGATACAACTCTTTACACTGAAGTTTTATTGAAAGTGGAGTGAGTGCGAGCGTACCTGCATGATGTCATCGTTCCACACGTACGTGTAGTGTCCGTCCTTGCCCCCCTTCTCCAGGTTGAGGAACAGGTGCGGATGGTCCTCCTCCCCCTCCTCCAGCGACACCAGGGTGCCCAGCTGGGACACGAACTCCGCGTACCTGCACCACGCACACACAACACACTCAGGGGCTGCTTCGACTGTTGCTGACAAAGGTCTATATAACTTTGGTTACATAGGTTACTTATAGCAATATCTGACAATTAAACTAGAAGAACTTAAAAAATATTGACAGTTAAGCAACGATACAAGTGAATACTGTGAACTCACGAGATTTCACCCACCCAAAAATCAGCTAACGCGACAGCACACAGACGCTGCGCATGCGCCTGTCATGAGCATGTCGGCGACACGAACCCATAGGACTTTCTCATACCAAAAAGTGCCCAACGCGACCAAAGAAGTTTTCACTTCAATTATAAATGTCAGATAGACAATACTATGTCAGATAGCTGTCAGAAACTTGATCAATAACTAGTGAATCCCTCAGCCTCGTAAACTTTCAAAGGACACAGTCAAAGACCTACTGACACAATTTGCTATTCATAAGTTGCATAACACAAGTCTCGTTGCAGCGTTGTTCAATCGTCCGTATCACAACATAACGTTGTTTTACAGTTTTTAGACTAAATAATTAGATCATGCAGATATAACTCACCTAACGCTGCCATATTCATTTTTTAATATTAAAACTTCGTTATCTTGCTGTCCGGGACCAACGTATAGGACGCCAATCTGAAACATACAGCATTAAGTTATTATATGTATCAGAATACATAATTTATTGTAAAATAATTACAACCATGTCGTATTAGGTCATCCTATAATGATATTTGTATGTTGAAGATAAATAGAAAGGTAAATTGTTGGGTGTTTCCCAACGTACACTGATATGATAGGATGCTGAGGGAGATGTTAGTTCCTAAATTACTAGGGTATTGATATGATAAGAGTACAACACTTGCTATATGATATGAGGGAGACAACCGATTTATACGAATGCTCTTTATTGTACTAAATATGCAATGCTATGATATATGTAACATTTCATAAATATAGTGTCACTGTTCATTGTAAACTACTAATAACAAGTCACCTCTCATCACGTCACTTATGTATACATTTTAAGATATTTTGTGATAACGTGTCTGTTAATATACTTGTAGCTAACTATCTGTCTTCCAACACACATGTCCGACCACAAGCTTAGATTGGTTCGTTCGAGGACAAGAACCCCGATGCCCGATAACTTTAGACAATTACAATTTCAAACGATATTTGATCAAAGTGTCGTCTAGTAGGTGTTAGTATGCAGTGAAGTGTAGTGTAGTGTAGTATGGTGTAGTATGGTGTAGTGTAGTGTAGCGTAGCGTAGTGTAGTGTAGTGTAGTGTAGTGTAGTGTAGTGTAGTGTAGTGTAGTGTAGCGTAGCGTAGCGTAGCGTAGCGTAGCGTAGTGTAGTGTAGTGTAGTGTAGTGTAGTGTAGTGTAGTGTACCTTATAAGTCTCGACAGGCGGCACCAGGTCGAGGTTCTTGATGGTCCGCTCGTGCTGCACCCCACACACACGCAGCGGACGCTCTGCCAGGGGGTTCAGGATCGTCGGGGTCTCACCTGAAGTGTATATAGGTTCCTTAATATTAAGAAAGTATTATTTTCTAAATACAACACATCAAAAAAAATCGGACAATACGATCAATAAATTGATCGACACGACATAAATGAAAATCGTGACGATCAAAAGATCGCATGATTTAATAAGAATCGTGACAGTAACAAAATTGCGCGTTACTTAAAATTGGACCACGCGATACAAAATGTATACACGCTCCTTTATAACATTAGATCATATTATACTTAGTATGATATATATTTAATATAGTATAATATACATTATTTTAAAGTACTTTGGGTTGTTTAATAAATAGCAGTTAAATGATGTGGTTGTTTCTCTTACAAACCACCATTAGGAACCCCTAACATAACACATCGGACAATTGTTACATTAATCATATTTTGTGATTATTTCAACTTTCAGCTGTCACTAACATTTTTAACCCTCCAAGGAAAAGAGGGGTGATTTTTCATCCGGTAAGAGTTAAAGCACAATGAGCGACGGCCTTTCGCACTTTGTCTATTGTAAAGGAGCACAGGATTAGGCCGATCGGAAGCGTTCACGTCCGTACACAGCCGGAAGGTGCTGTACAGTTTTATATAATAGACGTATCATCTCTAACCTTCTGCTACAACCATCCCCGCTCTACCACATTATATAAAATAACGGCATGACCAGTAGATACATAATTATTATCAATTTGAACCAAACGCAACTGTTAATTTTCAGCTTTATCTAGCTCAGTTAATCTAGCTTTGTGTGTGTACTGACCGGGCACGGGCGGTGTGATGGGGTACGTGCTCATGTTGTGGTAGAGCTGCAGGAAGACGAAGGAGGGCGTCACCCCGCCCCCGCCCCTCCCCTCGCCGCTCGCCGCGCCCGCTCCGCTCGTCGCGCCGCTCGTCGCGCCGCCGCCGCTCCTGCCCGACGACATACTGACGTCACGCACACATACATACATTATACACTCACTACATACAACACACAAAAAAAAATTAATAAAAATTAAGAAAAATATATTAAACCATGCTACACACATACATAAAACTGATTTAAACCAATTTAAAAAAAAAATAGGAAAGGAATATTAAAGTAGAAGTTTTTTAAAACATGCAGCAGTAAAAAACAATGACTATTCATTCGGTAAATAGCAAGCAATTAAAATATTATGTAATCAGACCACCAGATTTTTTCAGATATGTATATCATAGGAGCGCAGAAGACACGAACGCAACTTTAAAGCATGGGTCACACCAAACGTATCGTGCGGCGACTGTAAGCACTCTCGAGCACGACGTAATCGATTTCGGAGTGAACGAAAAGTTTAATATTAGAAACCCGATTAAAGCGCGCTCACAGTCAGCGGCCGACAATCCGTTTGATGTGAACAATGCTTGATTTGGAAATATTAATTACAGTACATTCCCCAGTCTCGCGGTCAGTTTCAAGTAATCTGATAGTTAACAATTACAATAATATGACTTATGCCCGTTTTCACTAATACAAGGAAACACCAATATGTGATGTTTAATATTAAGTAATTAAACGTTTCACGAATACCTAATTAGGCATTCACTTCTACAAATTTTGACAGCCGCGCAAATATTCATAATGAAATGTCAAAAACGCCTGCCACAGATTAGTTAGAGATGTAAGCCGACAACTTAATACAAAAATCCACAGACAACTAAAAATAATTGACATTTCTAAGCATAGGAGGTGGTAGGAGGAGGTAATTAGGCATAGCTTTGTTTGACTTTAGTGAAAACGGGTATTACATACTGTTACCGGACTTATGTTTCGTTCACGCATCTGGAAGTTTATGTTGACTACCAGCCTGATCACGACGCACAGCGCCGTGTATAATTCAATGATGAATATGATACAATCAAAATGTAAACATTTTATTTAACCAAATTTACATGACGAATTTATACTGTACCTACTAGCGAATCAAATTGAACTAGGTTTATTTCAACCTGTATTGCCTGCTCGAACACAATATGTCCGTTGTTAAGCGATGACGCACAATGGACTGCGCTTAACTGCCTCTTCGCTCGTAAGTCAGAGAGAGCTGCTAGCAGTAGATGTGCGACGTACCTGTGTCTCCTGGTGGGGCTCATGACGGAGATGGTGTTGGATCGCTTGGAGCGCGCCAGCGGGGGCAGGTCCTCCCGCTCCCCTCCCCCTCCCCCGCTCCCTCCCCCTCCCCCTCCCCCGGCGGAGGGCGAGGCGGGCGCGCGAGGCGGCTTGCCGCGACCCTCCGGTACTAGGCCGTCACTCGCAGTCTGGACAGTACATACACAGATCATTCCACACTTTACTGATAAATATATTAATAAAAATATAATAATAATAAAGCTAAGTTATGATAAGTAGAGGTCAACGCTGAATGAAAGATGTGACGTGCTCGATTTTCAAGGGATAATAGTAGTCGTACATACAGCCGACAGTTTTGCATACCGCACGCATAAGATCATGCGGCCACTCAACGTGCGGCGCGTGACTACGACTGTATATCGATACACCACTAAAGTCATGGCTCAGAAAATAATGCTACATCGTGTGAGTAGATATGTGCTAGACAGGTATCAAATTTTATTTGTTTCTAACTGCTTAAACTTTTATGACGTCACAATATGACCGCCAGTGTTTTTCGAGTTTAACATATTAAATACTTTTTTCTTTTAATATCTAAAGCGATTTTAAGACAAATATATTAAAAATATTCAATTCATACATGAAATTGTCTTAGATTTACGCGAATATCACTGATCAGACATTGACATAAAACTACTTTTTTACGGATTTTATCGCGGTTTATTTTAGATTTTAAATCCCAACGTTTCAAAGTCTTTTCAGACCTCATGAACACCACCCGTGAACATAAAGTCTGAAAAGATTTTGAAATGTCGGAATCTAAAATAAACCGCGATAAAATCCGTTAAAAAGTAGTTTTATTTCATACATAAAATTTGGTTTCTTCAAAGTAGAGAGGCATATACGTAGTTAATTAAGTGGCATAAAATTATACACGAACCTTTTGTAGTTGATGGTGAGCGGCTGGAGGTGGTTCGGAACCTGCAATATATAACTATGTTTTAGATACACTATTACATTAGATCAGCTAAAGATGGGCGAGTCCATAAACTAGCCGTTACATTTTTGGCACCACCATCGTTTTATGAATCCGCACGCTATATGTTTCACTAACCTGTCATGTCATGAATTAAAGTCGTGATAACAATGAAGTACTCAAACATGATAATGAGAACATAATAGTCAAAGAGACACCTATCTACTGTCAGTTTAGTTTAGTGTGAAATAGAAATTGGAATGTTCTGAACATTATGCACATTTTATCTAATAGGTCAATGTGTGTCTGTATAAGTGACTGACCGGGGTCGGAGTGCAAGGTGAGTAGTTGCGGCAACAAGTGCGGCGAGGTGCCGTACATCTCGCAGTAGTGTACGTGTGTAAGTGACTGACCGGGGGCGGAGTGCAAGGTGAGTAGTTGCGGCAACAAGTGCGGCGAGGTACCGCACATCTCGCAGTAGTGTACGTGTGTAAGTGACTGACCGGGGGCGGAGTGCAAGGTGAGTAGTTGCGGCAACAAGTGCGGCGAGGTGCCGCACATCTCGCAGTAGTGTACGTGTGTAAGTGACTGACCGGGGTCGGAGTGCAAGGTGAGTAGTTGCGGCAACAAGTGCGGCGAGGTTCCGCACATCTCGCAGTAGTGTACGTGTGTAAGTGACTGACCGGGGTCGGAGTGCAAGGTGAGTAGTTGCGGCAACAAGTGCGGCGAGGTGCCGCACATCTCGCAGTAGTGTACGTGTGTAAGTGACTGACCGGGGTCGGAGTGCAAGGTGAGTAGTTGCGGCAACAAGTGCGGCGAGGTGCCGCACATCTCGCAGTAGTGTACGTGTGTAAGTGACTGACCGGGGTCGGAGTGCAAGGTGAGTAGTTGCGGCAACAAGTGCGGCGAGGTGCCGCACATCTCGCAGTAGTGTACGTGTGTAAGTGACTGACCGGGGTCGGAGTGCAAGGTGAGTAGTTGCGGCAACAAGTGCGGCGAGGTGCCGCACATCTCGCAGTAGTGTACGTGTGTAAGTGACTGACCGGGGTCGGAGTGCAAGGTGAGTAGTTGCGGCAACAAGTGCGGCGAGGTGCCGCACATCTCCTCAGGTATCGCCTCGCACGGCATGCGCATGTCGGTCTTCTTGTTCGCCTTCTTAGACGCGTGCAGCGATAGCGATGTACTGCCACCACTAGGAACATTAACACCTCTATATACACCGAGTAACATTCATCGTCTTACAACGAACTGTCATTTATGAAGAAAAATTTATCCTTCTATAGAAAAGAAAGATGGAACCCTAGACCAAAAATATGTTTCTCTCCAATAGACGTTATAATTAATATACTATATTTAAAATAAAATTAAATGTTAAGGTTAGAAAAATTCTAGAATATTGATTCTTGGTGGACTACCGTTAACAACAATGAAATTACACGGTGAGCAAGGAGCATCGATTACATCGTCATAGTACGCAAGTAGAGCACACACTACACAGTGTATATACTCACGTAGGTTCGCAGCTAGGCAGCAGGATCATCTCGTCGGGCTGCGGCAGCGCTGCGGGCGCGGGCTCGGGCGCGGGCGGCGGCGCGGGCGCGGGCGGGGGGCCGCGGGCCGCACACTTCCACGAGGACGACATCTCGGGAGACGAGTTGGACCGACGCACCGGGTGACGAGACTTGCTCTGTGTATCAACAGTACGGTTACCACGCCTGGCAAGTACGCCCTCACATACATATACGAGGGGAGTGACAACAGATTTTGTAGAATATGGACTTTTTTTGCCGTAGTCAATAAAACAGATGCATGTGCATGAATAATCACGTAATTAAC
The DNA here is from genome assembly GCA_936450015.1 of Meganola albula. Taxonomy (NCBI): domain Eukaryota; kingdom Metazoa; phylum Arthropoda; class Insecta; order Lepidoptera; family Nolidae; genus Meganola; species Meganola albula. Next base: position 14,055,756 of record OW388153.1, read on the forward strand.
AATACGGCATAACTTGATGCTATGTTTTGTGATGAGAAGGATGTCAGAAGTGCGCGTTTTATTTAGTATTATTCTCAATTTATGTTAATTTGCTATATTTCATTTTAAAGGCACTTTATTTTATTTGTAACTACTTTTGTCAGTTACAATTGTAACAACCCTGATTGCATTTTTTATTCACCACAACGCCAGGTCAATTTTTGTGACATCTTTTTTTACCCAAAAATGCCCATTGCTGTAACTATTTTCTAATAATTTAATATAAGGCTCTGAAGCAAATTTTCAACCCTTTTATTTGGATCCTCATTGAGTCCTTCAAACGCGACACTGTGTAAGGTATGCATAAGATGACCGGTGTGTACCATGTGCCCAAAAGTAAGTGAAAGTGTGCGCGTGCGCAAGTGTATGTAGGGAATGCGCAAGTTAAGGTAGGTGTGTGTGTGTGTACCTCGTGCGTGACGAGCAGCATGTCGTCATCGTCGGTGGTGCTGGAGGAGCTCTGTCGCTGCGGAGACCCTGGGATGTTGATGGGCTGAGTGCTCAGACGACTCGTGTTGACACTGCCGCCGCTCGCCGTGGACTCGCTGACAATATACATTATACAAATACGTACAGTAATTAAACAAAATCAAAATATCCAAAAAGTCATTTGGCTCCAAAAAAGCATTTGATGAAACATTTGTGATATATTTAACGGTGGCTCTTCTTTTACGGAAGGAATATATTCACCGAACATCCCGGTGGGTCTCCTGCCCTGCCTCGGTACAGTGGCGAGCCCTGTGTGGCGCAAGTTGCATATCTCACTCCACCAGGATAAGGTGAAGCTTCTAATTCGGTACCTCGCCCCATGTAATAAGTGACGCAAGAGCCTTCACCGCTAGATACCAGGGTGGGGATCCGGCCAGAATGCTTCCGACTTGGAAAGAGATCGTGAGGTATCCTTTGCTAATCTTGACAGCAAGCGTGCACTGCGGAGCTTGCAGAAGCGCATCATTGTTGGCTGTCAGTCTTTCCGCCCACACTCGGGCCCCGTAAAGGGTCATTGACCGCATGACTCCCAGGGAAAGCTTTGGCGTGGAGAATTCGGGCCCTCCCAACTTAAGGAGTAGTCGCACTGAACACTTCGCGATGACTGCTAATCCACACACAACCATAGATACCGATCTAATGGTACCTTGACGGTCGCAATCTATCCACTTGTTGAAAAGATATGTACCTAGTAGCAAACAATTTACAAACATGGCAACACAAGAGACTCGGGATAACCATAACCCTTCTTTGGCAGCCGGATATAAATATAAAATGTATGATTTAATAAAGCAACATACCTGTCTAACCGTTGTGTCTGTCCAATATTCTGTGATGAAGTCAGCGATGTCCGCCGCTCACTTCCCACCACTGAGTCAGAACTGTACCACACATTCACATTATCCGTCTTATTCAAAACGTCTTTTAAGTGTCTACAGTTAAAATGGACTTTGTCTCTTTCTTACTAGTTATGAATGTCAAGATGACAGACAAAGACAAACGAATTATAAACCTATTGACGTGACAACGTCTTATAAATTGGTTTGCCGGGTGATACTTCAAGAAACTGCGTTACGCTCCGCTCACGTTATGCGCTCACAATGAGAGCGAGTGAGAGGCACGCGTCCCTTCCACTCGGGCATGGTTAGCCCGCCTAAGAGCGAGAGAGACAGACATAAAAAGTGAAAGGCACGCGCCTTCTTCCTACTATACGAATGAATATTCACATTAAAATTATTTTACCACTCAAAGTCGTTGTCACGTAAAACTTTCGCCCGTATACCGACTTTACAGGCAACCAATTTTTTTTTAGCTATCATAAGCTTGCAGGACGTTTATGAATAAGGGGGGTATTTAATTATGATAATTATTATACTTATACTAAATAAACAAATTTAGTGATCTTTGAGATTTACAATGAAAGGATTTCAAGTATGTTATTACATATAAAGTAAAGAATAAACAGTCGCTATTACTTTAATATTGAATCAAATGTAGATATCTACCTGGACTTATGTAGATCCTGTTGTGGTCGAGAGTGTGATGAGGAGGAGTCACTGCGAGACCGAGGGTCATCTTCTGATATCTGACACACACACACACATTTATTTGTAATTTATACTCTATTTGGTAACTCACTACTTCTTTGGAAATACAGAATAGTTACTGTGGGCAGCATTGAGGGTGTCGCGGTTGTGTCCCTCGTTGTTCCCGTGAAACCCTGTCAAAGATGCGCGGAGGAACCCCTGGGGGTTTTTAGTTCGGATAACCATTTGGAGTTCCACATACGCCCTGCCCTGCACCCGTACGGAGCGGGGGGATCCATATAGGGTTTCCACCGGTTAAAAAAACTAACTGTTTTTCAGTCATCCAGTCAATTCCGAAAATTTTCATGAAAATCCATACAGCCGTATTACCGTAAAAGAGTAACAAAGATCCATCGTACGTCGCAAACATTTATACAGTAGTAGTGTATGTCCCCCGTACCGTGTCGTCCCCGAGCGCGGGCGGGTGCGCGGGCGCAGCCCCCCACAGCAGCGCCGCCACGTCCTGCAGCGGGGACTCCAGCAGGTAGTCCCAGTTCATCTGTAGCGACAACGTTAACACTCGACCTTGCGACCAAATATTGAATGACGTCGGTCTTGTCTTTTGTCTCTTTCTTGGAATTCCATTTTTGAAATATCGCTAGTGTTTGTTGAAATATTAAAATGACAGCGATCGAATTAAAGAAAAGAGACAAAAGACAAGCGACGTCATTTTATGGCTATATTCGGCTTCAATAATTTGTTCTAGACACAACCTCCAGGGTTATAATATAAGCTTCTTGATCTGAACACATTGTGCAATTGTTCCTTACTCGAGTTTCATCACTTACCAACAAGTGACAGTAAAAGTCACCTTTGTCAGTGAATGTGTACTTTCAACCTAAATCCCTACACGTGGACTAATCTGTTGGCAAGCTTCAGCTATGGTGACCACTCACCAGATAAAACCGCACTGTTAAACGGTGTTGCCCTGTTGCAATGCATAGCTTGGGCCGCCTTATGGTGTCCAACTATATCGAGCCTCATTCCGCTGCCGACACTCTCTCATAATAACAAGTACATCGCGTATCATCACTGTGTATACTGATTATCATTGCTTAACGTCATTCATTTTAGAATTAACAAAGGTTACCTGGTTCTGCATGCGCATGACCCAGCAGACGTCCCCCGTGGGCGAGCGCACGTGTATCTCTGCCCAGTTGGCACAGAAGCACGGACACAAGCCGCTCGACACCAGCTCGCCCACGCGCGACCACGTGCACTCCTCCGTGTCCTGCGCACACGCACACACACCACTTACGAAGGTGTAGACAAAGGTTTCCTCACATTTCACCCGTTACGTATATTTAGAATCTATAAGGGTAATAGTAGAGGTAAAAGTATTGCCGTTTAAGGGCCAAACTTCAAAATATCTCACGTAGACTGTTCTTTTTTAAATTCCAGTCTATTGTTTGGTTAATTTTCGCATTGATCGAATAACCCTTCAACAACGTCAACAAAAACAATATAACTATAACGATTTTTTTTTTACTTAATCTAGATAAACTTAGAAATTTTATACTAATCAAGTAAAGCTGAATGACCTTAAAGATGGAGTTAATGATGATAATAAAGAAATGGTATTTTTGTTTCAATAAATCATAAATTAATTGTTTTGTCATCGAAGTTAATGGAAAATAAAATATGACAAAGCGCTTAGGGAAGAGGTAAGTAATGCCCTGCGCTTTTGTTGTCTTATCTTGGCTTAGGTACTACCGTGCTCCCAGATCATGTGCTTGTGCCAAGGTATATACCACGTACTTAAGCAGAAATACAGGTTTATTAATACATAGAATTAATACTAAATATAACTTACAACTTCTTTGGCGACTTTGTCGAAGTGTTGTGAGAACTGTGTGAGAACAGCGATGAGTGGGTCGTTCGGCTTGCTGTACTCCGACGAGTTTTGTCTGAAACCGTGACCTTAACATATACGTCATGTTGGTGACTATGTTGGCGGCCAACATTCGACCAAACGTTTTATGTTATACATTTGGACTGTAGCATGTATATATTGATATGTAATGAGAGTCCCAGATCTTTAAAAAATGTATTTGGTCAAATGTTGGTCGTCAGACATTATAAACGTCTACAACTTTATATGACTATTTAAAAACTTTAAAATTAAATTAGCGTATGACATGATCGTTATTACTGAAAATAAATAAATTATAAAAATATTTAGATTATGTATATTTAATATTTAATATAAAATCTAACACTGAAAGCAGCGCGTGCGCAGCGTTTGCCAAAGCATATTAGGATAGCGGTTTGAGCAGCCATTAACTACTTATTAGCAATATATAGAATTGTAAGTCTACTGATTAGAAATTAGATTGCATTCTTAGTTTCATTCGGTCAGGTATTCATTATTTTCTAACCCCTGAATTCATATACGTCCCAGCTCATTATAGCTAAAATAGGCTTATAATTCGTTTGTCTTTGTCTCTCATCTTGACATTTATACTAGTAAGAAAGAGACGAAGTCCATTTTAACTTTAAGAGTCTTATAAGATATTTTTGAATAAGACTGTTAATATAAAAGTAGATACTGACTGTCTGACATATCAACGCACAGCCGAAACAACTGGGTCTCTGGGTCTCGCTGAGACTCTAAATTTGGCACATATGTTCCATAGGTCTAGGAGTGCACTAAGAAAGGATTTTCCAAAAACTCACCCCCTAAGGGGTTGAAACGGAAAACACGCGGACGAAGCCGCGTTTCTAGTTAAATATATAAGCTTAATTTCAAAGAAAGCAAAATATTTGCCTGACCAAATGAAAAACATGAGTTCGTTATGAAATCGTTAGTAGAAAATGATGTAGGTGTTTGAGTAGTAAAAAATAACGCAAAACTGTACGTACACTGAAGGATATTAAGGGAAGTTAATATTTAATCGACTCACGACGATCGTTACTCGTACCTATATAAGTACTGTATCACATAAATTATATTATAGTACATTTGGGTGCCATATTTACTATCCACTAAGGGCGGTACATCTGAATGACGTCGACATAGGCCAACTCAACGGAACTGGTTTCCATAGAGAAGAGGGACCCCAAAGCATGGGCATACTGTCCCCGGTTGTGACATTTGACGAAAGCATGTTATCTAAAACATAACAGCTGGTGTATTTTGTGTACGGGATCGTTATAGAAATGTCAATTATGACACATGAAACTTTATGTTCTCTTTTTAAGTAGTAAATTAATTGCAAGTGACTTACGCTTGAACACAACTTGCCTGTTGTTAAGCAATGATGTGGTCTACAATGGAACGCGGTTTCCTAATAAATACCGATTAACTCGTGACTTGAAGATAGGTAGATTATAGCTTTCGGGAAACGGGGATGCCGGATGGACACAAGTTTGTTTGTATCTACGCAAGACGCAAGTAATCGTCAATTGATGACAGCTTGTGTATGACGTGCAGTTTATATGGAGAGTAGGCTTTATCAGGTTTGCGTCATTCAATTTAAAATTAGTATGAGACATGCGGTATGGGTAGTGATCAAGTATTATCTGTTGTAGTTCGATATGTGCGTGTGACCTGGAGGGCAGCGCGGAGACGGAGAGCGCGGAGGCGTCGGGCGCGGAGCTGTCCGAAGTGTCGGTGGAGCGGGAGCGCTGCAGCGACACGCGGCTGTAGCTGCACAACCGACACCACTCACCACCACCTCATACACCACCCACTACCCTGCCCTGACCCACTCCACACCCACCCCTGTTCCTTTCCCCTGACACCCTTTCACCACACCTACGCAATCCCCTGATACCATCCTGCACTCCTATATTACCCGCTAATACTTTTCTACACACCTACAGTATACTCTAGTACACTCCCCTACACCAGCACTATCAAAGGATAGTGTAGGTGAAGGGCTGAGCACTAGAGAGTAATCCCCCCCTCATCTAAAGTACCCTCTATTACTCTCCCCCACGCCAACACGACCTTCTAGTAACCTTCCCTTCTACCTCCCCCACAGTTAGATATGAAATAGGTCCCCGCTTCTACTTCGCTCATAAGAGACAATGTCACCATCCTCCCCACCTGAGGAGGTATCTTTAGATATTCAAAAGTTAGCCAAATACAGTATCAGTAGAGTAAAACCCTTGAGCACTTGAAGCACTATCAGAAAATATTTCTCTTTCAAATTGTCCCGTTGAATAGCGATGCCGTTACCACTGCTCAGTAGTACGGGACTACTCTTGTATGGTATTCCTAACGTACAAACATAACAATATCGCCGTTGGATCTAAACCAGTTTCAAGATCGCGAAAACGACTTTTTGTCATGTTAAGATTGATTTCTATTAAGATTCTTATACCTTCAGGACTGGTCTGGACTGGACATGCCACTGGCCAAGCTGGTTCAGAACCAACGACCTTACTACCCTTCCTTTTTCCACCACCAATGTCAAGTTGAATAAAAGCCTCATTTATTAAAAAGCAAAATCTATCAACAGAATCATACACCGTGTCTTAGCGTCACAAATATTAGAACCTGTTGACAAGAGAGCTTGTAACAGTTCGAGGTTAAGCCCTGTCAGTAAGCGAAGCGACACTCCACGACACACTGTAGGAACTCGTAAGCTCAGTAGTTAGTAATGCCTACTCTGTTACTTGTAGTAGGTTTAAATTTCACACCACGTGGTTTTATTTATACATTCCAACAGAATTGTTAATTATCTCCCTTACTTATAAGCTAAGAATCGCTCTATGTTCATGCATGTCATGTTTCAAAGTGTCATAAAAATGCAAAGACCAAACATGTTTAAGTTATTCTCAACTTATGATTTTAAGTAATGCCAAATACTATGTGTAACATACCGTTTGACTTCCGGTGGGGTGGCATTGGATTGTGGCTGCGCTTGCGCTTGTGTCGGCGGTTGTAGTTGGTTACTAGACGAACTTGATTCGCTAGGGGGCTCTGTGACTGACATCTGCATCTGTTGCGTTATTACTAAGTATAAGATTCAGGACTATAAGTCGGTGTAGACAGAGATCAACATCGCCTATGTTTCGGTAGCTAAGTTAAAGTTTATAGAAGCGAATGTAATTACTATGAAGTAGGGTATTCTAGTACCAAAGATGATAAAATTTGTGAAGATGGAGGATTATTTTTCAAAATAAAACGGGTAAACGAATATGGATATTTTTTTTATGCATTATAATAATGGTATGCATATTTTAAGGATGTAATTCATAACTTCAAGTTGCTAGTACAGATTCCAGCCCGGAATTTTGATTGTTTTTTTTATTTGAATACGTGATCTAGATGGGGAAGTTGTGTGCCTAAAGTGTTAAGTAGTGTAACTGACCGAGGCGATGTCCCGGAGCGGCGGCAGTGGGCTCGACACACTGTCCACGTGCGCGCGACATATTGACATGCACCTGCGCACACGCACACAACACATTACGATTTAACACATTACGATTTAACGAAGATGTACAAATAATGGATAAGCTGTTAGAATATATTTGACATATTAATAAAAAAATGAACGTGATAGATAGTGCTTGCTTGTTTTCTTAAACTAGGGGTAAATAAACAGTATACCTATCGCATAATCCTTGTTTGATAGAGTTCTGCGCACAGCCGGAGGTGGTGATGGTGATGAGCTTGTGTCCCACCAGCCACGTCATCGACTGACCACCGCTGAACAGGAACTCCGCCGTGTCGCTCCTGCGCACACAAAACAAATGTATTGTCCTGTCTAGGTCCTACGATTTCAATATGAGAGACCTTCAATAATATAAGAGGGGACTGTATATGTATGGGTATAATGATAATTAAAATATAAAAACAACAAGTGTCGCAGGTGGCGCTTCTATGCAGAAGTTTTTTGAGGCGCAGTGTAGAATTTAGGCCGCGCACCGCGGTTTCCCACTGCGCCTGCGCATCTTGCATGTCGATGCATGCAAGATGCGCAGCTCCACAGAACGTAGTGTGTGTGTGACTCACCGGTGCGGCTTGACGCTGCAGGGCGTGGAGGTGTACCGCGCGAGCAGGTCGAGGCAGGTCTCGGTCAGCTCCACGTGGAACGCTGCCGAGGCAGAGGCAGAGCCTGCGACGCCTCGTCCGCCTATACTGACGCGGGACACCGCTTTCGACCCCTACACGTATGATTAAATTAATATACGACCACTAAACATCACTTAGCACCCTTTTACATATAGGAAAAATTTAATAATTTTACATCAAAAGTCAAAATGCATAAATATACCTCTAACTGTCACCCATTAACTTGCTTCGTACACAAAACTAACTGAACCACATTTTAATTTACAGACTTTTTAATCTTTGTTTAACTCCTAAATTTAAGATAAATATAAAATTACAATGTTTTAACTAATACAACACAACATACAGTTTCAATATCCAATGAACACATTCCGCGCATTGTTCTGTGTAAGTACACCTCTTTGTAACTCTGGCCGCCTAGTACCTTAAACACACATGCGTTTCAGTTTCTTTTTGGCGTAAGTTTAAAGCATTCTCATTACAATAATTTAAGATGTTCTTCCATTGCGGTTACACTTTCAACCCCTCCTCCCTTTTTCCCCATGCTCCTAGTGCACAAGTGTCCTTATAATATGCGAAAAGAAACATAGTTTAAAAAATAAGGAAGTCTTTATTGTGTTTAGAATTGTGGTCATTTAGAGTTGAAAGAAATTGAGTCACAGTATAAAGCCCACGCTAGAAGTAAGAGAAGTAGGAGTAAGAAATAGTTGTACTCACGAGACTGGAGCTTCTCTGTCTGTTGGAGGAGTCCTCATTTGCCTGGTAGTTGTTGCTTTTGTACTGCAGCTGCTCTTCGAACGGCATTATTATATAGTTGTGTAGGCCCTGTACAATGCCTCACATTATTTACATATTCAAAAAATTATTTTTTTTAATCACAGGAACGGTTTCTTCGGCTTACAGTATTTTAGGCAATAAAAATCGCGTTCCAAGTAAAAACCGTACACTAAACCTTCCTGTTTTACCCAATCAGCTAGCGTCTCGAAACCATAGATATGTGACTGGATAATTTAACGAGTCGTTGCTTTACAATTAATCTGGTAATATATCTTTATATATATAATTCTTCTGTGAGTGTGTATGTCACTGAACTTCTCTCAAACGACTGGACCGATTTTGATGAAATTTTTTGTGTGTGTTCAAGGGGACTTGGGAATGGTTTAGATTCACAATTTTGCGCGGTACGAAGTTCGCTGGGGCAGCTAGTGATGGTATAAACTGTCGATAAATTAACCCACAAGATTACATTTAAATTAGACTATAATCTGACAACATGTAGTTATTAGTTTAGCAGAAATAAAACCACTAACATGTATAATGAACTGTACAAAGTTCCTCCTGTAGGAGAGTCTGCACTTGAGGAACCAGGCGGCGATGACGTGGTGCGCGAGCGACACCACGTAGTGGTTGTACCGCGAGGGGTTGGTGTACGGCAGCAGGATCGCGAACACCGACATGTACTGGTCCTCCACGAACGAGGCGAACACCTTCGGGAGTCGGGTCAGCGCTGGAAGATACGGAAGTGAGTGGGAGACTCCTGGACCACCTAATTGTATTAGATGTCCGACATCGCAAGTTAGCAGTGAACCTGTTGGTATGTTATTTTTATTATTTGACTCCAAAACGGCTGAAATATTTCTTGAAGGGAAAATTTTAAAACGGATTTAACGGAACTCACTCGACAAGAACTCCAGCATGGGACTAGCGATGGCCTTGGTGTCTGAGATCTTGGACAGGTCGAGCAGCACTTCGGGCAACATCTTGACCATCGTCTCTCGTGTCTCCAGCGTGAACATAGTCAGCGCCGTGATGTACGGCTGCGGCGCTCGGAGCACTGCACACGGACATCGTTAGAGACCGAACACAAACAATCAAACAACGGGCGGGTAGGGCAGGCAGGTACTGACCCATCCCGTACTTGAGCAGACACCGCACGATGCGCTGCTGTGTCTGCGGCTCCAGGTAGCTGTGGTAGGGCGCCAGCGCCGCCAGCGCGGGGAGCGCCGCGCCGTGGAACTCCGACACCAGCAGCTTCTGTCCGCCCGACACGCGCAGACACTCCGGGAAGTTCAGGCTTCGGTCCGATACCTGCGGGGGAAGATGAATTCAGTGTGCCACTTGTCCAGGTCCTGCAGCGGGGCCGCGGCACTCACCATGGCGCAGAGCGTGGCGGCCAGCAGGTCCAGGTCCTGCAGCGGGGCCGCGGCACTCACCATGGCGCAGAGCGTGGCGGCCAGCAGGTCCAGGTCCTGCAGCGGGGCCGCGGCACTCACCATGGCGCAGAGCGTGGCGGCCAGCAGGTCCAGGTCCTGCAGCGGGGCCGCGGCACTCACCATGGCGCAGAGCGTGGCGGCCAGCAGGTCCAGGTCCTGCAGCGGGGCCGCGGCACTCACCATGGCGCAGAGCGTGGCGGCCAGCAGGTCCAGGTCCTGCAGCGGGGCCGCGGCACTCACCATGGCGCAGAGCGTGGCGGCCAGCAGGTCCAGGTCCTGCAGCGGGGCCGCGGCACTCACCATGGCGCAGAGCGTGGCGGCCAGCAGGTCCAGGTCCTGCGCGCGCCGGCCGAGGCAGGGCGCCCGTGCCTGCAGCAGCGCCGGCAGTGCCCGCAGCACGTGCTGCAGCACCGCCCACTCCTTCTCGCGCGGCAGGGCGGCCGCCAGCAGTCGCGCCGCGCGTCCCACCGGCAGCAGGCACGTGCCCTGACACACACACACACACACACACACACTCCTACGTCCGACCGACACATAACACATACGCTACTTTTCTGGTGTCACAACTTACAAAAGACAACAGACAAAATGTTTTACAGTTATTAAATCCCAAGATACCTAACATTTTCAGTGTCTGGCATATTGTTCACTCTACAAAATTCGTGTTTAAGTATTTGAGTGTCTAATATTACTAAATTAACTATAGTATAGTTAAAATCTCGCTGCAGACTCGGTCATAAATCATTCGAGTGTTTCGCTCTCTTTCCCACTCACGGGCCTTATGGGCAGGCCACGCCCACACGTAGTCCTGTGCATTACTGCAGTCGATGAGTGATATCCATAGTTTTATATATTTATAAATGGGCGATAGAAATAAAAAACACATTTATTTTTTTATTTTATTACCAAATTTACAACAAAGCATATTAAATATATGAACAAAAGAACGTAAAACTACGAATAGAAAATTAAAATTCTACTTCTGAGTCATCTTCATCATCATCCACATGAATGATGAACTCTTCGCATAAATGTGCTTTTCTTAAGTCTCTTTCTTAAGTTTTCTTCCACTCATTTTTGCCAATTTTCAATGGAGACATTGGACCGTTATCGATAATGACCTTGCGCACGCGCAACTAGCGCACATCCCTATACCGATTATGATTTATGACCGAGTCTGCAGCGAGATTATAACTAAACTATAGTCTCACCAACTGCATCACTAAAAAGTAACGTATAGATGCGTGTCATCCAAATTCAGTTACAATCCGCAAACTAAGAGCTTTAAAGTAAAAAAAAAATAATGATATGACGATTTTCTAAAGCATTTTTGTACGTTATCGCCTTACATTGATATTTTGTACCTAAGCACACTCACTCAATCAGCATAATTCCAATATTGTAAATTTTTGTATACAATAAGTTTAGTTCACAATCTCTAATCAACAGCTACGCGTGTGTTCTCACTATCGAACGCTAGTGTGTATGTGTGTGTAGTTACCGGCGGCAGGTCCCTGTGGTGCGGCACTTGGTTCCTGGGTGCGGGCGGCTCGGCCAGCAGGAACGGAGAGCACAGCGGCTTGACGCGCAGGGCTGCTGGTCCCGACACCACCGCGCCACTCGCATCGTAACAGAATCCTACGTTGTGGAACTGGTTGGCACGCATCGCGAACAGCATGTCGAAGATCTGCAGAAAAACGAGCATTACACTAACAGTACCACGGCCACTTGTAGTTTGTTAAGTCGTGATCAGATCGTAGAACATAGACAATTTATGAATAGAAATTTACACCACTAAAAATATTTTAAGGCTTGTTACTGATAATTTCTTCGAAAGTCAACGAGACACATCGAAACAGTTAAAAAAGTTATATGAATGGACGGGCGGCGCCAGCAGCTTGTCGTGCAGCAGCTCCAGCAGCTCGTCGTGCAGCTAGTGTGTGGGAGGGTAGGGCTGACCTTCATCCTGATGTCGGGATGGTGCATGAAGAGCGCGGGCCGGCGGTAGTGGTCGTCGAGGTGGTCGAGCAGCACGAGGAAGCAGCGCGCCGCGTGGCCGGCGGGCGGCGCCAGCAGCTTGTCGTGCAGCAGCTCCAGCAGCCCGGCGCCCGCCAGCCGCGCGTCCGACACGTCCGCGGCGCCCGGCACCGGCACGTCCGACACGAACATCTCGAACGGACGGTTCAGTATCTGCACACGGACGTACACTCGTCACGGTGTATACAGAGATACAATCGAATAAAAACGCTATCTATTAAGCCGTCTTCGTGTCTGCAAAACGCGCGCGCCGATCACACAACTGTTATTCGATAATATAATTGCCCTAACATAATCTGTAACATAGCCGAGGGTACCTTCTCGAGCAGATCTATGAGATCCGTGCACGCGTCGGAGGTGCAGACTTTAGCGAGGTCGGTGAGCGCACGCGCAGTGGCGGCGCGCAGCGCGCAGTCCGCGTCCAGCGCGCACGCGGACAGCACCGGCACGCCCACCAGCTCCACCAGCTCCTCGCCGTACAGGTGCCTGCGCAGGCGCACGCGGCCGGTGAGACACTGGCGTCGGGCGGGGGTCGGGAGGCGGCGGGGCCGGCACGCACCTGTTGTGCTTGATGAAGGCGAGCAGCGCGGCGAGCGTGTGCAGGCGCACGCCGTGCCGCGGCTCGTTGCGCAGGTACCGCTCGGCCAGCGCCAGCGCGCCGCTCACCCACGCGGCGCCCGTGGGCGACAGCGCCGCCGCGCGCTCCGACACCAGCCGCATCGCTGACGCCTCCTGATACACACGCGAAAGAGTCACGTCGCGTTACCCCCCGCTCGAAACTAACGAAAGATTAAAAGGTAAAGAGTGCGTGCACCGACCGGTCGGTCGTGTCCACAGCTGTCGACGAGGTCCAGCAGCGCGTCCACGTCACCGGTGTACGCGCCCGTCTCGTACAACTGCTCGATACTTGTGATGAGCGCGTGCACCCGAGAGTGGATCAACTCGTTCGGGGGGTCGTAGTTCTCTGTTCGACAGTTACGTACCTTGAGTAATTATAGCGACGAGTATTTCTAACAACACAAACATATTATAGGAAAAATAAATAAGCAAAGCGAAGTGAAACAAGTTATTGCTTGCACTTACTATCTTGCTCTAACACTGTTCGTATAATTTTAAGCAGCACGTCCCACGTGGCTTCACACAGCTCTGAAGGTAGTCTAGCCACTAGGCTCAGCAGACTGACCAGCACTTCAAACGTAACCACTTGCTGGTTACCTTCTAATGCCTGTAAATGTAAAATTTATTTCATACACAGTCAGCACCTTACGCGCAGGCACCCGACGCATTTAGATGTAGAAGTGTGTGTGCAGGGTAGTGTATACCTTGAGGAAGGCAGGTAGTACCGCCAGCACGGAGACCCTGAGCGCGGGCACCCGGCGCGGGCCCCAGAGCGCCATGTAGATGTAGAAGACGGCGCCCCGCACGAGCCCCGCGTCCCCGCCCTGCATCAGCACCTGCACCATCTCCTGCAGCGCCGCCGGGCCCACGTCCGCGCCCACCACGTACCGCGCCAACTGTATACGATCAGCTACACGTCAAAAACGTACTGAGTCGAAGTTCTTAATTAAAAATAAACGAAATAAGAACGCCGCTCCGTTTCGGTTTGCGTCGAACGTGTAACGAGTCGTCCGTGTAAGTACTTCAAACAAGAACGTGCAGGTTAATCTTTTTACTCAACTAGGTTTTAACGAAACGAAATTTCCTTGTAGATTATTTTATTGTATGGACGATATTAAGTGATTCATGGGGTTCCAAGTGAAAATCAAAATGACTAGTATTAAGTAGTAGGCATAATTACTTGGCGTTCGCTCGTTTGTCACGTCTGACTACAATTAGTGAATTTATGAAGTACCTATCTAGAGAGAGGATGTAGGACATGAAGAGTGTCACCTTCCAACTGTTCTGGCAGTACTGTTCGATGTTGACGGTGCGGCACAGCGCGGTGACGAGCGTGCGCAGCGCGGCGCGCGGCAGCAGCGAGTAGGACAGCACGGCCTCCAGCAGCGCCAGCGCAGCGCCCACGCCGCCGCCCTCCGCGCTCTGCACCGCCACGTGGCACGCGTGTCTGCGCACACACACGCGCACTCTGTACCGGAGTGTCGTGACATCCACAGCTTTGTGAAATACTATTTTGTCGTGTCGCCATATATGTCAAAAATCTTCTTGCATGTTGTCGATGCATGTCTTGGGACATTAAAATTTCTCTTCTAGTGTAGCTTTGTTGTTGAATGAAATCCAGTTTTTTCTTTGATGTTATTATCAGATAATGACTTGATGACAACACTTAGTACGTATTTTTAGATACATAATAGTCAAACACAATCCGGCTTGATTGAGTATAGTTTTTCTTATGACTAATGTTTCCATCTCGTTGTTTTTAGTTTGGCATTGTTTTAGCGAATTAAACTTTCGCCTTCAGAACTCTAGTGGTGGCGCAGAGTCCGAACTTTTTATAACTCTAGTATACTCTCTAGTATAAAAATGATAAAATGATTCCAGTGAACATCAACAACAGTGAGTAAACATATACACGTGTACAAACAACGCGCCCCGCCCTCTTACGATATGAATTATTCATCGGCTGTTGTAATTATGCAACACCGACTGCGGCGATTGTTAGTAATCACTAATAACTATTAATAACATTGCATTCTTTAGCAAACCGATTGTGTGATAATGTGACTAATAGGAAAATGATCAATTTATGTACGATAATATAAAATAGGTAAATACCTAGTTACAAGATTACACTAAGCTAAATCTACTGGTCTAGCTTGTTTAAACTAGATCTAGTTTGTACGTAACTCAATTTTTATAATTAAAAATATGAATAGAACTTCAATGTACTAAAAATAATTCAAAACTGCTTGAACAATTTCGAGAAATTTTAAATGGGCAATTTTTTTTTAAAGGGTGATATTCCATTTGAAACAAATGAAGAATATTCGTAATCAGTGCAAGGCTCCTAGACACAACAAGTTGCATGAGATTGCCTTTTGAAATATCAACATTCTCTATGACAATCCCATACATTTTGTACTTTTCGATCTTTCTGTATCAACAACCTCGGTAGTCCATTTCCGCTCGGGACAATCTTTGTGTAACAACAAAGATTTGTTTCAGTATCTGGTTGGTTGAGGGAATACCCTCAGTGCCTCGGAGAGCACGTGAAGCCGTCGGTCCCGGTTGTCATTTAACACATCTATGACAACCGTTACATGTAGTCAGAAGCCTAATATAAACTGACACCTGGTTTAACCATCTCGGCTACTGGTTCCCTACTGGTTTCAAGGTCTCATGTAGTCGCTTGAATAATTCTGGTAGCTAGCCGCATTAGGTTAGACTGGGATCCGACTCCAATAGAAATGGGTAAAAGACAAGGGAAATGATAAAATTATCTTTCGGTACCGCTTCGCTATGTGACTTTGTCTATGGGCCCTGGCATATTTGAGTAATTGGTGAACGTACATAAAAAAGATTCCAATAAATTGAGAACCGGTTAAAACTAGCCTTACTTGGTCACGAGTCGACAGATTTGGCTGAAATACTCTACATACAGTTCTACATGATTTGTCCCATCAAATCTAGATCAGAATCCAAGAAATCAAATTTTCTTCATCCCGGTTACTGTACCATATATATACTTCTGTAATAATCCAGATTCATGAGAAAAATGTATACTATGAGGAGGGCTACTCACTCAACTATCCCATGCACAATGTGTTCGTCGAGATAGGAAGCATTAAACTTAACCACATTCATGATCAGCTGCAAGAACTCCACCAGAAGAGCAGGTTGCTGGATCTGTGGTAACCATTCCAGGAGGAAAGGACCAATCTGTAAAATAAAATATTTGCTTTTTATGACATCTTTTTTCACAATTATGACAACAATTATTCTCTAGGTACCTGATTATTTGATAGCACTTCACAGTATTTTTAATTATTTTTATTATATACAGACAATTCTCAACACTGGTCACTCAGGACCTGACCTTGGCACGAAGCCTCAACGGACATAGCCGTAATACCACTTCCAACTGAAGGGTTCCATGAAACGGCTTACAGGCCGTGTATTACTGCTCAAAGTGCATAAATCCACAATAGCTCACACATAGCATATTGCTTCAACACAGGAATGAGTTCAGTACAGCTTCACTCATAACCACTTTTCTACTCCGTAGAAATGGATTCAGCACCAATAACATATCTTAGAAAGGTTTTCTCCTCTATCGCATACTTATTTATATCAGATACAAGAGATCTGATTGAGGAACAATAAGTCACTTCTTTGGCAAAAATTTTAACTGCTTGGTAATTACTTTCCAGCAAACCTTCACTATGTCTCATTATGGGAATCCTTTGATAGGATTTAAAAAACATCTAACAATAAGGTTACCTCTTCTTCAAAGCAATTAATATTCTTCCCAGTGTTCGTTAAGGTGTGCAACAGCTTGAACCGCAGATGTGTGTCGTCAGGGTCATGGGTGGCGTGCGTGTCGCGCAGATAGTGGAATAGCACGGTACGCATGATGGACAGCGCGTCGGCCTGCCCCTCGGCCACGCAGCGCAGGAACCCCAGCGCCGTGTGTCGCGCCTCCGTGCTGCTGTCCTCCAGCAGGTCGCGCGTCAGAGACCACAGCTTTTCTACTCCACCCTGGACATGTACACACAATAAAATTAGTGATAAAATTTACTGAAATGTAAGAAAAAACATTTAAACCTTCTGCCTACCTTATGACTGATTTTATATAATTATAATTATTTAGGTTGCTTTAAAGTATGTGAAATGTCATGGGTGCGACTGAAGTATTAACCATCCTTAAAATCATTTTCATCAATATACAAATCATGTGTGAAAAAATTACTTTAGTAAAGTTTACAACCATATGACTACATCAAGTAATTAAGAAGCAATTACCCTCATATTCAAATTATCAGTTAATGTTTATTATTTCTTTAGAAAATTTGTTTTTCTTTGCATCATTTAATAATTTTATATTTTCCAGGGGCAGCTATTTATATCTGTGCTTGTGGATATGGATTTTTTATTTTACTGTACAATATTTATTATTGGTGTCTAACTTGTATATAATAATGAAATTATAACATAGAATTTTAGAATAGAATACAAATTTAGAAAAAACATTCTTGCAAGACTAAATAATGATAGTTGGAAGCCCTAAGTTACATTTGTGATAATAAATCAATTTGGATTGTAATTTAATTTATATGTATTACTAATTTTGTCTAATTTGTATTTCAATTTAATTTAATATGATATATCTCAATGTTATTTAATTTAATTTTAATTGTATTTAGTTGCTTTTATTTCCATTACATTTAATTTATATAATTTTAATAAATTAGTAGGATGATTGCTTTGTACTTTGTGCATGCTGTGTTCTCCTATAATTGAGGGAGCACAAGATCTCGATTCCTATATTTCTTTTAATGTAATGCAATGTGTATTCCTTGTTGGAGAACCAAAATAAAATAAAAATAAAAAAAAATAACATAATATTTACATAAAAGTGACTAATTGGATTAGCAGAGTATATTTTATTACTTGACAATATTTCCACCTATGGTAAGGTAATGGAAATTTTCCTGAACAATATTGACACAGCAATTATTTAACATTTTCTGTGTATATTTTGTTGAGGGAGGAAGGGATGAAAAATAATTATATAATGATAACAATAAATTTTGTATCAATATTAGTGATATTTTATAAGAGCTTGTTAGGTAATTGCTATTGATTATTTCCTCGTAACAACCAGTCAATGTAGTACTCAGATAGTTGTCAACAGCCTGTGATGTCAGCTGATGCCTTCCAGGGCAACAGAAAGTTGCAAATAGTCCATATCAAAACAAACATCATAACAATGTACTATCAGATAACATTATGATAAAGCATTTCTCTGATAGCACTGCATTACCAGGTACAACAATGACCACACCAATGGTCAACAGTTAAGCCGCACCAGTGGTTTGGTAGCTAAATGACACAGAACAGTTACTTCAGAGAAAATACGCAGAAAGAGGGTACTAAGATATAAATGTAAATAGTGTGTCTCACCTCCTGCACGCGGACTTGAATCACCTTCTCGCTGACCTCCTTGAGCGCGCGCAGGCGTCGGTGCAGCGGCGTGTCGGCGCTGAGCTCGCGCTCCAGCTCGCCCGACACCACCAGCTCATTGCGCGGCGGCAGCGGCGCTGTACACCACACACACGATACACGGTTACACCCGGGCCACTCGCAAGGACCTCGCCTGCTGGTACTCCGACCCACCCACACCGATATACTCACCCGATGCGCCCTTTTTGAAGAACACTTTCAACTTGTCTTGGAGCGACTTTGTGTCCCTATCTCTCGAACTCATTTTACGACGATGCCGGCCTAAACCTAAGTTTTAACTTATACTAAAGCTTATGGCCAGGTGCGGCGATTACCTATTACTTTGATATTGCGAGTAAAAAGACATATTTATTAAAAATAATTTCACTACCGCTCCTGCTTTGCTATTCACCATTTGACAGCTTCCCGACCAAAGTACTTTATACAGCTGACAGGCGGCCATTCGATACAATGATTCTGAACGAACATTAAAAAGATCAGAGTTACAAGTAAAATATTTTATTTCAGTTTATTTTTAAATAATTAGGTTAGTACTAGTATCACAATTATTCATTAATTATTCACAAGTATCTTTTTTATGTACTTAGGTTATAAAAATAAGAATTTATCAAGAATCGATGAAAAAAATATAATGAAGTTTTTGAACGAACAAACATAAAGTCACTAAATTTTTTCGTACAAATAGTAGTAGATACTAGTCTTTTTGCCTATTAATCCCTCAAAGATTCAAAAAAAATATTTTGTTTTTATTTTGTGTATATGAAAAGTATTTTAAATACTATTTCATTTACCGTGACATACCGTACACTTTTGTACGTAATATACCTACGTAGTTAGATAATATTAATAAGCCATTTTTAAACTGGATGACCGACAGATGGCGCTAAAAGTCATTTGAAGTAAGTATCTAAATGTTTGATTTGAAGTTGTTCACAGTAAGTTTAAACACATTCTCTTAATAGTCTGTGAACACATTAAACCGCAGCTGGAAAACAGCTGCTGTTCCTCGTGAACATAATAATAATGCATTATGCAACCTCAAGGAAATATGGAGGAAAATGGCTTCACCAGATATCACGTTTTACACTACTGTGTGTGTCGTTTGGCAACATGTCGTTTCCCTGGTGGGTAGTGACCACTGACCTTTTTATGTGGTGACTAGCTACGGCCTATCATAACTTACCAGTGGGTGCAGCTCATTTACTAACAGCCGTAAAAAAATGGTATCTAATACCTAACCGTAAAAGCTAAAATTCCCAGGAAAACGTAAAAAACATTTTAATGCCCCATTATTGCGCATGGGTCTTTCATCAACAATATAAGTTGAAACAGTTTAGCCCTTAATCCAAACATGCTAACCAACTGTGGGTTGACAGATTCTCATGTCCTCGAATGGTTTAGTTCGAGATATACCGGGTCCTCACGATTTTTTCCTTCACAGATATTTATATTTAAAAGCAGGTCGGTGCGTTTAGATCTTCCCCTCCCAAACTGCGTGACGGGGCTCGCCTGAAAGGGCGAGTCGGCATCCAGGGTGTCGCGGTTGTGTCACCTATGGTTCCCGTGACACCCTGGCTAGGATGCGAGAAGGAAAACCCGGGGGGTTTTAGTGCGGGTAACCAGTATGGAGATATTCGGTAGGTCTGAGACCCGGTAGATGGCACTGCTTTACCGGGCAGAACGACGTCTGCCGGGTCCGCTAGTCTATGTAAAATGGAACCCGTTTTTCGTTGTCACGACATCACGCGTGAACGGCTGGACCGATTTCGCTAATTCTTTTTTTAAAATACTCCTTTAAGTACGAAGATGGTTCTTAAGCAGAGAAAAAAAAAAAGAAAATTTAGAAAGCGAAGAAGTGCCGAAAACCGGCTTAGATACCTATTATTTATTATTGGTTATATTCGGTAGGTCTGAGACCCGGTAGATGGCACTGCTTTACCGGGCAGAACGACGTCTGCCGGGTCCGCTAGTTTCAAATAAATATCCATGTGCCGTGGCCTTCCAGTCCACTGACCGCTGACCAAGGACCTTATACTAGTAAGTATAATGTCCTTGCCGCTGACTTTATCAAAAAGAAAATATAAAATCAACGCAAAGACTAACGAAAGTCTTTGGTAATAAACCGTTAGTCAACAGAAATACAAATGTAATAATAATTCCATTCATTATTTATTCCCATTAGAAGTGCTTGCGAACTTTATTTGAGACGTAAAGAATAAGAAACATTTTAAGCTTCTAATTCAAATGTAGCTGGCGTTCTACTTTGTTAAATTGAATTTCCTCCGAAAAAATTAAGATCTTCAAGTTGAGTCGGGGACACAAACTTTTGAGCTCTCGAAACCTCCCTCGAAACCTTCTCGATGGATCTAATTTGTTTTCCATTAAGAATAAGAATATGTTTATTTGCAAATATGGGTACTTAGTACATAATATGTGGTGCAACAAAATTTGTCAAGTTCAACCATATTTTACCAAGAGGCGTGCAAAATTTGAAAACTCTGTTCCGATAAAAATTCATCCACACTGTAATACGTTTTCTCCATTAATATTTTACGGATTCTCTTTTTAAAATTGATTACAAGGAGACTTTTCCAACAACTCGGTAACTTATTATAGATAACTAGCGACCCGTCCCAGCTTCGCCCGGGTAGCTTCAGCCCACTCAACAATTTCCATAAAATGTAATAACCATAGCAGCGCCATCTATTGACTACTTACTCAACCCAGTCGAAAGGTATCGACATCTGTTAGAATCATTTGGAGTTAACAGATAATTGTGACTGTCAAATAATAACAGACAAATAATTAGCAATAAATTAAAATTGCAACTATAATTTGAGATTTAAACTATCCTATCTCTCAAGTTGGATCGAACTGCACATGGTGTGCGAATTTTATTATAATCGGTTATGTGGTTTAGGAGTCCATTGAGGACAAACATTGTGACACGAGATTTATATATATTAAGAAGAAGAAGATAGGTGCCTTAAAAAAGATACTCTTGAGCATAAATGCAGTTCTACAGGATCGATAGCACAATCTGCTATTGTCTATTAAACATTGGGTATAGGATTTAACCTTGACTATGTAAAGATTTAGGTAGTCACCATAATTTTATACGCATTCCTAAAACCAAAACACGTTCTTAACCCTTTTTAGTGTCTCACGGTTGAGCACGGATCTTCTCTCAACTATGTTACGAGTTGAGAGAGTTAAAGCCACGCACACGTTGGTCAAGTGCGAAAAAACATACCAGGGGAAAATTATACATATGTTATGATTTACGTACGTAATAAACTACGTAATTTAATTGTGTTCAAAACATTAAAACGTAACCTCTAGTTTCCACTGGCGAAACATTCACAAGAAAATATGTTGCAAGCTCTGTCCGTCTCTATCACTCAGGGATGAGTAGAAATAGATAAGACTGTGCTTGTATAATATTTTTTTGTGCAGTGTCATGAAAGAGCTGAGTCACCTTCGCCTGTGGGAATGCACCCTCAATCGAATCCCTACAGGCACCTGGGTGATGCAAATCTGTTGATAAATAACTGGTGGCTAGCTTCGGCCATAGTTAGTCAACAAAAACGACCAGATACTTAAAGACATCGCACAGCTGGGCCCCTTGTTTGCTTTATATAAGACTTAGCACTACATACTTTAACGAACCAATCAAAATCAGTTATCTTCCCAGACAAATTTTTATGATTACAATTTTTAACAATATTTAAAGAAAGTGGCTTCTAGTAGGTAGGTAATATCTAGTTGGTAACCACCTACCAGACACCCGGCGGCCTTGCCGTCGTGCAACTAGTTGTTTATTTTTTCCATTTGATAGGGTGGGTCGGAATCTTCGTGATGTTCACAGCTGCTGGCCCTGCTCAATATCGTGAAGGAAAACAATGTGAGTAAACTGGTATTTCTAAGGATTGAGCGTTCGAGGACATGTGAGATCCACCATCCCGTACTTGGCCAGCGTCTAAACTCTCTCAAATCGTAAGATAGTTGAGAGAAGACCCGTGCCCAGCAGTGGGACAATAAAAAGGGTTAAAGTAATGATTACGTTTATGTGTGTATTAATATATTCTTTGTAAGTAGGTAATAGGTAATTCCAAGGAAATTGGGTAATTCTAATAGAGAGAGAGAGAGAGAGAGTAAAGAGAAAATCTCTTTGGTCATACATAGAGTTACAAGACTGTTATAACTAGGTATCTGTACGGGTTCTCTTGGTAGTCTGTGTAGCATTCGGTAGGTTCTCTTAGTAGTCTGTGACCTTTGCACACGCGTGTGTAAAATATAAGTATGTAATACGAATAACCCATTTCATCATTGAATACTGTATCAATGCGTGAAAAATGCTTAGATTTTGTGAAATTATAGGTAGACTGGACAAGAAACGAAACACAATTACTTAAACAAATTCTGTATTGTCTGCGTGTTCTGATATGATTTTAAAGTTACCTTGCAGTTCATTATTAGCTTCTTTGCTTCTGTCGGTGGTGTTTGTGGTAGTAATAGATAAATATCAACGCAAGTACAAGGAGGAGTACGTGCCACCGGCGCTCCGCCCATACGTGCGGCACCCGCCTTCCTACTGCGTGCACGAGCCTGTGCCGACCGCGCACCAGGCGGCAGAGCTGCGCTCGCGCCTGCGGCTACGCAACGCGGAGCGCACCGTGGTACACATGCATCGGTTCGGGCCCGTCACTGCGGACGAGGATATGGTGGTGGTGCGCGCCGGCCGAGACCTCGAGCGCCTGCAGTACCTGGTCGCGTCACTCGCCCTCTGCACCCTCGTGCAAGACGTGCTGCTAGTCTTCTCACACAACTACTACAGCGACGACGTTGACCGACTCGTGCAGAGCATTCAGTTTGCCAGGTTTATGCAGATATACTACCCGTACTCTGTTCAAGCCAATCCGGGAAGGTTTCCTGGCGTCGAATCAGATAGCGAAGTTGGAAGAAGTAATGTGACGTTACGCGGTAGGCGTGACGCGCTTCTGGCAGAGCACAAGCACCATTGGTGGTGGACGGCGCACTTTGTTTTTAGCAACATGGAATGGTCGTCCAAATTCCAGGGCACTGTGATATTCCTGGAGGAGGACTCGTTCGTGTTGCCGGATCTATTGCACATGCTGCATTACGCTAAGAGAGCTCGAGCTAGCTTCGGAGGCGGGCGCATCGTGTCTTTCGGCAGACCGCCCGCCGCGGGGCTGGACTACGACTTGCTGATGGTGGACGTTTGGCGCCCATTCTATGCGACAGGTCTAGCGCTCGACAAGGCCACCTGGGAAGGTATCTCTTCCAAGTCGGTGGAGTTCTGTACGTACGACGACGAGAGCTGGAGCTACTCGCTGGGGAAGGTGATTTCATCGCTGGATGCGCGGCGCAGCGACGTGGTGGTGTGCGTGGCACCGCGCGTGATTAGCACCGGGCTACACGCGAGCGGGCGCGCCGCCGTGCAGCACATCCACTGGAGAACGCGTCGCGCCGCGCTGTTCCCCGCGCACGTGCGCGTCGTGGCCCTGTACGGCACGCGCGGACGCATAGATGCCCTCAACACGCACCCTCCACGCGGCAACGGCGGTTGGACCGACCAGCGCGACCATCGGATGTGTCTCGACATGCTAGTCGGAGGTGCCTCGCTGACGACGAGTTTAGATAGCGGCGACACAAGCGACAAAAGTAATTAAGCAATAACAAATTTGCTATTGATGTTTAGATAACTTGCCCAGGATGCATTATGCGCCGTGTATACAACTAACAACAGCTAAAAATGCACAAAGATGTGAGACAAGAGATTATTTAACGAGTGAGCTCTCGTTGCATTTGGAACAGTGCAGTCTCAAGTGCACTCTGTAAGTGTGATGGCGGGCTGAGCCGAGGCGTGGCGGGGCGAGGCGGGGGACGTCGCTCCCGGTACGGATTTGTTTAAAATTTTGCAAAGCGTACAACTGGCGAGATGCCATCAGTACTAGTGGTAGCACCTGTAGCGATCCCCCCCTCGTTAAATATGGACACTGATACTTAGAATAAATAAATACCCAGCAACACTGCACCTAATTTATATTTTAGTTATGTTTTATCATTAAATGTGAAATGTTTGGTTTTAATTGTATTACATCACGCCAACAATAATCAGTAGACGAATACTGATTATTGTTGGTGACCACCGTTTATGTAAGGGGCCAAGTGAGTAATGAGGGCGTTTTTTTAATGCCCGTACTAGCTATATCTGGTCAACGAATTTATTATTATTTAAATATTGTTATGATTATCTCAACTGCCTCGGTGGTCCAGTGGTGAGCGAACCGCGAGGTTACAGGTTCAGTTTTGGTTAGGTTAGATAAGACTTGCACGAGCCGAGCAAGTGGAACGAGCGTGCCGCGGCGGAGGTCGGCGAGTGCTGGTGTGGCGTGTCCCTACTGTCCCTAGTCCCTGTTCGCTTATAAGTGCCAAAAACAAATTTCACCCACTCCTAAGCGCTAGGCTGGGTCATGTTACACTTTTAATTACTTCTTCACAAAGAATCTATAACTGAAATCTTTATCTAGATCGTAATTGGTTGTGTATTATAGGTGATAGACAATATGTACAATGCCCGGCTAATTAAGTAAATTACTTGAGTAGTTATTATCAAATTGCTTTCTTCGTTTTGGGCATTTTTCAAAACGCCCGGGCATCATGTACAATGATCCATTTATAACTTGGTCCATAACTTATACAAAAACTAAACTTTTAAGTTTTGCGGGTTAGGACTAGAAAATTATAGGATTATTTTTGCCTCCAATCAGACTATAGGTAAGTCCCTATAGACAAAGTTTATAAAAGAGTCAAGTACTTGGTTTATTAGATAAAAAAAGATTTCGGCATTCAGGTACATTATGTACTAGTGGCCTGCCCCGGCTTCGCACGGGTAGATATCGGTATATAGACTAAAAAAATAATTTCGTACACTCGATCAAGTCTGCTATGGCATGACAAATAATCAAAATCTTTAGTTTAATAGCTATGGTGCCGCAATAACTCAGATAGACACCTAGATAAATGTTAGGAATCTACTTAAGTAACGGTCCCTCTTTTGTCACATGTGGTTCCCATAACCCCCTGGCACAAATGCGCCACGGAACACCCGGGAGATTTTAGTGGGTACACTTTGGGAGTCACACATACCTCGTGCCCTGAGCACACACGGGGCGAAGGAATCCATAAAGGATTTCGCCCCGGTAAAAGAAAGGTACATAAGTAATAGACCACATACACCGATGGCGCTCTGCCTACCCAGACGTGGTTACATTCAGTTACACATACAGGAATCATATAAATTTTACCACACTCTTGGTAGACTCGGAAAGACGTAATATACCAAGTTATATTTCTCATCATTACATATCTACACTCTCACGTGCTCTGTCTACCCCGTGAGAAATATAGCCGTGGTGTCACATTTATTAACAAATACAGGAACTATTAGCCAAATTTTACGTGTATATATCTGTTGTTGTAGGTATAATTCAATGATTTAAAAAATATATATTAACCCTGACACCTTTTTTTTAAGAATGATCTCTATCACTTCAGCTTTACAAAAACCGCTTTATAATCAACCCATCCGCGCTACATGGCAATAAACATGTACACAGATACACAAAATACAGATAAACAGATACACGTCTCAACCTTATAACACCTCTCTTTTATGCCGGAGATAAAATCCATTAGAGTCAAAGATATTATAGACCGCTCGGTTTCTTAAATTTCAATTTTGGTAAATATTATACCCATGATAACTTTTGAATGGTATGTCCGATTTAAATGATTCAAACCTAATTTACAGGTACTGATATACCCTTGAATAATAAGTGATTTATTTAGATAAGGATTAATACCAAGGTACGAATAATTGAGTATAATTTGTAACGGCGGCGTTACAATTGCATATTTTAAGATGAAAAAGTAGTTATTGTGACGTAAATAAAATATTTAGATATATGGTATCGCGGACTTTTTTGTAGATATTTATAGCCTCTATAAAAATGTAGCACATCACTTTGCTCTAATGTCAATAGTTTCCGCAGCGTACGCGATATAAGATTAATAATTTTTATCGTTATTTTTCTTAGACCTTGGATTACATTATCGAAGTTTTCTTACGAATCCCTATTTTTTTTTCAATATAATAATAGCCTATGTTACTCAGTAAAGATGTAGCTTTCCAATGGTGAAAGAATTTTTGAAATCGGTCCAGTAGTTTATGAGCCTATTCGTTACAAACAAACAATCAAATCTTTCCTCTTTATAATATCAGTATAGATGTATTAGGTGCATGTGATACTTACAGCGTTTATTGTCAATATTAATGAAGTCGGTGCCTCTCTTTCATCTCTGCTAACACTGAGGAAAGGTTCTAATTAACTCTTAGTATTTAACAAGTTATTTGATCTTTCAGTTCGCTGCCTCTATTGGCGATAGGAAAATCTTACAACTAGCTTTCCTCCCGTGGCTTCTCCCGCGTCACCTACACATGCCCAGCAGTGTTTAGCAGCGGTGGCGCAGCAGTCTTAGCCTTGCCTTTGTTTGTTCGATTCCCAGTCATGCCCACACATTTTTGTGTGAATTGTTTCATCGTCGCTGCTGTTTAATATCGGTGAAGGAAAACATCGTGAGGAAACCAGCATGTCTAAGAACTAATCATTCGAGGACGTGGGACATCCACCAACCCGCACTTAGCCAGCGTGTGTGGATACCAAAACTCTCTCAATTCGTAAGATAGTTGAGAGAAGACCCGTGCCCAGCGCGGTGGGACACTAAAAAGGCTTGAAGTGTAAGTGGCATCCACGTTTTAAATACCACGTAAGTGTATTGAATTTCAACTTAATAGATAAATTAGTTTTGGGAGCCAATTGTCTTTGTCAGACAGACACGAAAAAGTCGAACACGGAAGCGTTTAAAACACCTCTACCAGCTCCACTGCTAATGAACCGCACCCTCATCACGTCAGTTAAATTACTATAAACATGTGTTGTATAATTATTATTGTCAAACTTTTGTATATTATCCTTTTATGACCTAGTACGAAATAAGCCCCTTTTTAATAACGCGACAATATTGAGATGTGTTTACGGTACGCTTCACAAGCTCGAGCTTTGACAGTTGACACTCTTTCCGCTTCTAATTAACAGCAATTATTAATAAGATTACTTAATTACAATCTGCGACAGTCAACGGTCTTCCAACTTCATAATGGAGATAATTTGGTGCCTTAGATTAAGTACATCGTAAATAAGGATGAGGAGGGAAGATAAGGTAGGGTTTTACCTGATATAAACATTTACTTATCGATTTTGATGAAGAAATTCCCAAAAATTTTTGAGGTATTTGTCACTTCTGATATATCTATAGTTTAGTAGCTACCTTAGTAGTTGAATAACAATTAGTTATTGGTTGAAATAAAACTATTTTTTAACGGATTTTATCGCGGTTTATTTTAGATTTTAGATCCTGACGTTTCAAAGTCTTTTCAGACTTCATGTTCACGGGTGGACTAGAGTTTTATTTCAATGTGTGATATTCGCGTAAATCTAAGACAATACTTCAATTATTGGTTATTTATCTAATACATATCCTTCAAGACGATCGCGATGTATGCTTGTTGAGGCGATTCTGTACTGGTTGGTTATTTCCAAAAAGCAATACAGACCGGCCGGTGTGATAGCGTGGTCGGTAAGATACCTACCTACTTGCTTTTCACGTCGCAGGTCGTGGGTTCGATTCCCACCCAAGTCAAACATTTGTGTGATGAACATGTCTGTTTGTCTCGAGTCTGGGAGTAATTGTCTATTACAAATATAGGTACATTTACAAAAGAAAAGTAGTTTCCATAACATAAGTTCTGCTTAGATTAAGATCAGATGAACGTGTGTGTGTTAAAGTAATAATAATAATAATCTTTATTTAGCAAAAATATTGTAACTAATACATTATACGGCGGAGGTAAGTGAAAACGAATGAGTTGGCGGGCCGCCGCCGGTGGCGTGGTCGGTATGATGCTTGCTTTTCACGCCGCAGGTCGTGGTCGTGGTTACTATATGAACTTTATGAGACTAAGGAAGTATGGATCCTAGCAAGTGCAGCTCTATAGTCTACCTATATGGGAAAATACCCCCATGTGCTGTAATAACAATTTACAGAATAGTTTGGACTACAAAAAACTACAATAAAATCGGAGTCAGGTGGTGTACTCCTAGGTAGGTTAATAGATAATCCGTGTTGAGGAGGAATGTTCTAGAATATTATTATTATTACCAACAACGACACGCTCTGGCGCACGCCTGTGGCTTGTATTGCTATAAGTTTGTTTTAAGTCCAAAAAGGGACAGTCCTCATTACATATTCACGTAACATCAAGTTCAGGGAATATTGAAAGGTCCCTAAGGTGCTGAGTGAATCCTAAAAGGTTCTTTCCCTTTTTACGCACGTTTTACTTCTATCCTATTTATATCTGTTACTCCTTTGTTGGTTCGACCGCCATCAATAGTCGCGTGTGACGTAAACTTAACGCTTACGTGTGTCAAGTAACATTATGATACTTTAGATAGATTTATTTTACAATCATCATAAAACGTGGAGAAATTTAGCTTGATTAAAGTCATATCTTGACTTTAATTATAAAGCTGAAGAGTTTGTTTGTTTGAATCCCAGGGTCTACTATCATGATTTAGAAAATCTTTGCACTTAGTTATTCCACTACTGGGCTTGATATAAAATGGAGGTCACGCGAGAGAAGCCGCCGGCGGAGAGCTAGTTTCCTAGCTATGAATAAAAATAAAATTAATGAAACCTCTAACCTAGTTTAGAGTGACCTTAATCGCTTCAGCATGACCTCAACTTTCTAATGAAGATATAAAAATCAGTTCATTTGTTAAGCGACTTATAAAACCCCTTATTTTTATCTTCATCGATGCTGCTCAATATCTATGAAGGAAAACATCGTGAAGAAACTGGCATGTTAACTAATCATTCGAGGACATGTGACATCCACCAACCCGCACTTCGCCAGCGTGTGTGGATTAAGGCCTAAACTCTCGGAACTCGTAAGATAGTCGATAGAAGACCCGTGCTCAGTAATAATATTTGTAGATAAACAAAGTTTTGCAATTATAAAAGTACGTTATGTAAAAACCTATAATACCAGTACCTTCTATAGAATAAGAATACTAATAACTCCTGGGCTAAACTTTATGAAAGTAGATTCTACAATGAAATTTCCTCAATTTTGTCTAGCGATCGTGACTCGCGAGGGTTCAAAGAGAAAATATTAAAGAAACCTTGGCACCGAAAGCTACTAATTTATTCAGAATTACATATTCAGTACCTATCGGCTATCAGTTATGAAATTCACTCAAGAAATTGGACATTTTCCGTAGACATTTTAGCATTCAGTAGAGCAGTGCTGTCGTACTTCGACTAACCTAACCTAATCTAACGCTCCTCGTAGAATTCGTTCAGCATGAACAGTAGCTTTTATGTAGTTTGTGTTGAGCTCCTTGTGTGATGTTGATGTAGGTAGGTAACAATCTTTTATCTCTGTCACCATTCTTCAATAAATAGTCGTGAAGGAAAACCACAGATAATATAATACTATACTAGGAAAACATAAAAAGATTGTGCTGTATTTCAGATGATTAACGACACGACGACGTCTGTTGATGGATATTTGACTGAAATTGCTTTAATAAGAATTAATATAGCTAATATAGTATTCGTCCTAGCTACAGCATAGACGAGGCGTGTCAGTGCGCCACGCGATACACCCCGGTACCGTATCTTGAGCCCACATCTCCGCCATGACCTCCATTCTACCTTGCAGGCTTTATTGCATCGTGTCAGGTCAGATCTTCAACAGGAGAATACTTTTATAATTCGTAGCGATAGATACAAAATTTTGTTCAATTAACGTATTTATTTATAAATGTAGATCTTACTCTTTATGCAAAAGTTTGTAACGATTTTTTTTATTGCATGCTTGTTACTGTACGTTTGCACTGCACAGCCAAAAAAAAAAATTCCAGCGTAGTTTTTTCTCTTTCTGCTCATCTCTAGGTGATAGAGATAGATAGTCCTTGCAACATGTTTCTTTGAACTAGGGGTAACTCTTTTACTGGAAATCGGCTACCTGATTTGGATAAAATTTTTCACTTACATAGCTAAAATTAACATACAGTGTTTTGATCCTGGTAATAACACGGTCCCTTAGTGAGCTTTCATCACGCGACTGATATCAAACGGAGTATACTTAATTCATAATTAATTTCTTGTTTCTGCTTAAAACATTACAGGCATAAAGGTAAGACAGTACGTGTTACCTTTATGCCCGTAATTTATTTATTGTATTTGGATTGTACTCAAGACGTAGGAACTGTGAGTGCGGCCTGTTGTCTATTACCCATGCTAAGTGTTCCTAATAGATACGTGGGCGGAGATAGTTCCGCTTCACTGCGTAATGTTTACCTACTTCAAGGTTGATCATTTTACTAGGTATCTGATTCACTAGAGTAGACTATTATCCGTCTAATTTAACTGTTTGCGTTTTTAGCACCTAACACGTAGGCAGATATAAAATATGACAGAATTGGTGTTCAATCCATCATTACGTATGCAGGTCCAAGCACGTGCTTGGTGTGTTAGTCCCACTTTTTTTTTGACGCGCCCCTAGAGGATGCCTGGGTGTGTGAGACTTGTGGCACCGAGAAGCGGTATGACTCCGCTCGCGATGCCGCTTTAATTAACGACACCGCGAGTAGGGGTATACTCACTAAACCCACAGCGCTCCGTCTGTTACCTTATAGCTCACATGGTCCGACACTGTACAGCCAGACACTGTATGTAGGTATGCTGGCTGCCGCGGTCGTCCCTAAGGCCAAAGCCTACTAACGATGCTGTTAAGCATTTTAAATGTTAAATGACACACATGATTAATCCTAATTTTGGGATTATAACCTTTATTTAACCGACTAGTCGATAGGTACATACTTACGTTTACGATATGTAAAACAGATATATCTAAACCTGAGCTCTTCCTGTTTGAAACAAGTAAAGACGATTCAGGAAATTCATTACGATAACGACATACTTAGGCAACTGTCAGATTGTTATATATAACAGTTGGACTGGGTTTGCAGTTTAATTGGTTCTTTATACTACTGAAGTGGAGTGATTTTATCGAAGTTCTAAAATAGGTACCTACCTTACCTTAAGTTATTTAAAACGAATACTTTTTAATTTTTTTGAGACGTGACTCTACTTAAAAACATCCCATTTCTTACTTATTTCAGGACTGTTTGTTACTTTATCATTATTATCCACATTTTAAGTAGGCAAGTAGATATAGTCTTAAACCAGAATGTTAATACCGTCCCTAAAGTGTGTGGAGTTTTCTACCAATTTATACAATTATTTATCAGTTGAACAATGGGAAGATTATAATCAAGCAACAGTGTTTTAAATTTTATTTGTAATCCAATTAACTAGAATCGAAGGAAAATGAATGCAACAACGGCGGTGTCAGCGCTGCGCTCGTACCAGCTGGGACTGCGGCTCATAGTGGGGCTGGGGCTTGTCAACTATGTGTGGCCACCACACACCACTCTACGTGGTAAATACACTCGTAATATCTTTTTTTTAAGTCCTATCTTAATCTCCTTTTAATGATTCCTTATTTCTGTTTGTCAGATGGAAACAAATTTGACTTCATAATCGTGGGCGGTGGGTCGGCAGGATGCGTGCTCGCGAGCCGCTTGTCGGAAATAGACTTTCTTACGGTGCTGCTCATCGAGGCCGGTCCCATAGCGCCCCTGGAGACCTTCGTAAGTGACCGTCGACCGATCCGTTCAAGTAATAGGTAGGTACATAATAATAGAGCTATCCAAGATTATAATGGATTCACTTTTTTTTCAGTACCCAAAATTATCTCGCACGTTGAAGCAAAGCTACGTGGACTGGAACTACACATCCAATGAGGACGGGGTAAACTTCCAGAACCGGAAGGAGCACGTGTTGCCGCTGAGCAGGGGCCGCATGCTGGGCGGCTGCAGCGCCTCCAACAACATGTTGCACATGCGCGGCAACCCGCGGGACTACGACCAATGGGCCCTTAGCGCTGAAGACGACTCCTGGAGCTGGCACCAGTTCCGGAAGTTCTTCCTAAAGAGCGAGAGACTTGCAGACCCAGTCATTTATAACTCGGAGTTCAAAGATTTACACGGTATCGATGGTTACTTAGGCATTTCTAGACAACCAAGTGAAGAAACAGTTAAATATCTGGAAGCTTTCCGTGAGCTCGGTTACGACACGCCTC
Source organism: Meganola albula (assembly GCA_936450015.1). Classification (NCBI taxonomy): domain Eukaryota; kingdom Metazoa; phylum Arthropoda; class Insecta; order Lepidoptera; family Nolidae; genus Meganola; species Meganola albula. Next base: position 14,088,642 of record OW388153.1, read on the forward strand.
TAGATACGGACAGCGGCACGCAGGTATACTACGAACCGTTGTACACGATAGCTGATCAGACGCGTCAAAGTTCCGCGTACGCATATCTCTCACCTATACGAGATAGGCCTAACTTAAAAGTCGCGTACAACACACAAGTAACAAAAGTAACCTTCGACAGCAACAATAAAGCTACCGGCGTAGTTGTAAGAACTGAAAACGGTGAAGACATAACTCTGGGAGCAGTGTTTGAGGTTCTGCTTTCAGCGGGTGCCATCAACACGCCGCAGTTGCTCATGCTGTCGGGCGTGGGACCCGCGGAGCACCTGCAGAGCCTCGACATACCGGTGGTCGCCGATGTGCCAGAGGTCGGGAAGAACTTGCAGGACCACCCCGTCGTTTTTATGCCATATAGGATGGACAGATTAAATTCGACACCGCCACCTTCGGATCCTCACTCCAGTCCACCCGCTGTCGTAGGTTACGTAGCACTAGATGATTCACAACTTTACCCGGACTATCAAACAATTAGTACCGTAGTGAAAGAAGCCGAGTCGCTATTGACGGAATGTTCGTTCACGTACCAATTTGACGACAGCATTTGTGAGTCTCTTTACAAAGCAGCGCGAGGGCACGAAGTTTTCCTGACGGCTCATACCATGTTGCATCCGCAGTCGAAAGGTGAGGTATTGTTGCGGAGCGCAGACCCTCTAGACCCACCTGTAATAAATACCAATTACTATTCACCTGACAGCAATGATCTACAAAACCACGCCAAGTATCTGGAGCACTATTCTCACGTGTTGAACACGACGTACTTCAAGAGTGTGGAGGCGCGGCTTCTACCGCTGGACCCGGCGTGTGCGGAGCGCGACTGGGAGTGCGTGGCACGCCGCGGCCTCGTCACCATCTATCACTTTGCGAGCACGTGCGCGCTGGGCACGGTGGTGGACGCGCGGCTGCGCGTGCGCAACGTGACCGGCCTGCGTGTTGCTGACGCCAGCGTCATGCCCGCCGTTACCAGTGGCAACAACAACGCGCCAGTTATCGCTCTCGCTGAAAAAGCTGTCGATATTATAAGGAACGATTACGGGATTTAATAGTACCTACTTATTGAGTAAATTCTGTAAAATAATGTTGTATGTAGATGTAGTCTTGGATATAAAAAAAACGCAACGCAAATTGTATGGCATTTATACTACGTCACAAAGCATAGTACTACGCCACAGGTTTGATGTTTTTAATGTCATGACGACCAAATTGTTCCGGACGGGCTGGAAAAATTCAATATATGAAAATCTAGCTGACGCCCTGAACACCTACGTGTTCATAGAATTCGTGACGTCGATTTATACTCCCTGGAATACTGCCCACTACTGTCTTGTTCTCCTATCCGCTACGGGAAAGCCACCGGGACACTAAATGAAACACCGACTTGACAACATACGCACACACTTGAGATTACTGCTTGATCATTACTTTTGCTGCAGTGGTAGATCGCAATTACGCCGTGCTACACCCGCCGAATAGTGCGGTACGCTTAGCTACCTCGAAACTTTACCGTAACGACGACCGCAGTAACCTCTCCTGTGTTAACTTTAATTTCATTTTAAAAACTATACATTTTGGTTCCTAGCTATTAAACTATTAGGGCTAGATCTATACGGTAAACACTATTAGCAAGCCTACCTAACCCTCTATCTAGGAAGCCTAAAGTTTTGAACCTAAGTTCCTAGGCTTCGCAAGTATAACGAGAAATGTCTGCAAAATCTAGGCACTTTAGGTGCAGTTAGTACTTTCACTCGTTATACTTGCCAAACCCTAAGACCTAGGTTCACTATCTCCTACCTATTGATAGATAGCCTATCTAGGTACAAATTAAACACAAAACTATAATTCATTTATTAAAACTTACAAAGTTATAGCGGACTTTCTAACAACGTCATACAACTTTCTTACAAATTTTAACATTTTACAATTTTACTATAAAATTACCTGAAAATACATTACATACTGCTTATACTGTTTAATTATGATTCAGTTATCACAATTATTAATAAATTTGGAAAATACAAAATCTATTATTAACATTAGCGAGATGAAGGTACTTATTTTATATAAGTACCTACATTTTTTAACATTTTTAACAACAAAAATATTTCTAAGAAAACTGTTAAAATGTTCTAAGATATGCACTATCACATTTTTCAATACTGAATTTACTGATAACACCAAAAACTACTGATAACAATAAACTTACTGATTACAGTAAACCTACTGATAACTGATAACAATTAACTTTCTGATAATAATGTCTGGCACAGTCTAAGTCTATCGCAAACACTAAGTCTGTCGCGAACATTTCTCCCGCCGTGCAGCAGCGCGTCGACCCGTCGTTGCCCAGGCGGTGCTGCAGACGTCGGTGAGCGCCACCCTCGTCACTTGGGTAGCGGTACCAGCTTCTTGGCGGGGCGTTTGAGGACTCCCGCCGGTGTGCGCACCTCTGCGGTGCGTACCTGGCCGTCAGGGCCAGGGTAGACGGCGACAATCCGCCCCCGCGGCCATGTGTTGCGGGGCAGATTGCCGTCGGCGATGAGCACCGGGTCGCCCACCGCGAGCGCGTTACCGCGCCCGTGGGGCTCCCGCCGGTACTGTAGCTCGGGCAGGTACTCGCGCACCCAGCGGCGCCAGAACACCTCTGCGAGGATCTGGGCCCGCCGCCAGTGCTTTCGGCTGTCGTAGTCGGACTCGTCAAACTGGCCCAGGGACGGCAAGCGTGCCGTGCCCCCGAGCAGGATGTGGTTCGGGGTGATCGCCTCCGCCTCCTCATAAGCGCTCCCATGCGCCTCCCATGAAAGGCGCCGCCGGCGTTATGAATCGCCAGCGGATCCCCCTGCGGCTCGCCTCGTCGGCCACGGCGTCGCGCATTTCTTTGTCGGCGCCGTGCATGTTCGTGCCGTTGTCCGAGTAGATCTCGGAGGGGCACCCGCGGCGCGCAGCGAACCTCCGCAGCGCCAGTATTGCGGAGTCGGCGCTCAGGCTGGCGGCCACCTCTAGGTGAATGGCTCTGGAGGTGAGGCATGTGAATAGGGCCACATACCGCTTCTGGTGCGTTCTTCCCACTGTAACAGACAACGGACCAAAGTAATCTAAGCCTGTAAAGGTAAAAGGTCGCTGATGGTGGGCTAATCGTGCCTTTGGATGGTTCCCAGTGGCCGGTACAGGTGGCTGCGCCTTGCGTATACGACACGGCAAACAACTATTGATTACTTTTTTTGTAATCGGTCGTAGGCGCAACACCCAGTAGTGTTGACGAGTTTCATTTATCACAAGCTCTGTCCCGCTGTGATGCAAGCTTCTATGAGTCCAATCTATGTATAGCTGTGTTATTCTGTGATCGCCGTCCAAAACAGGTGGTCTCTTTGTTTTCTCTGTTATGTTTTCTGTGGCTGCTATGCGACTTCTCAGGGTGATGATCCCGTTACTATATTCTGTAGGCAACTTGTACAAGCGGCTGTCTCGGGCAAGTTCCTTCCCGCGCCGGAGATCCCGGAGTTCGGCGCCGAAGGAGGTCGCTTGTACCGCCTTCACAAGCAAGTCCTCAGCGTCGTGAAGGTGCTCTGCGGGGAGAAACACGAAGCATCGTCGGGACACCGGCGCGGGGCGGAGCTTAGCACCTCCCGTAGGCTGGTTCTGTGTTTTCGTGTTTTTCTTGTCACGACGCCAATCTGGATCATTTTCCAAGTTTTTCTTAGTACGTTTGTACAAAACTTGCTGTTGAAATTTTCTATTTTTGCACAGAGTAATGAACTGCAATACTCGGGCGGTTGTGCGGAGTAATCGTTCCCATTTTGAAAATTTGTCTGGGTCAGGAATCGATTCTGACACTTTCTGTACCTCTCTGTCTTCTGTCACTGTAGTGGTACGTTCCTCTCCAGTGTGTGTAGAGATAACTATTTTTTCTGTAGGCCAAGACGACTCATGTTTTGAGTCGAAGTTGCTCGGTACTTCGCGTGTAGCAACGTTTGCTATGTTTAAATTGGTAGGCGCCAGCCTCCAATCCTGTACTGTACTGTTGTCCTTGATGGCCGCTATTCTCAGTGTGGCCTCAAGCGGAACCTCTTTTCTATAATCCGGTTCTATTAAGAGGTTCTTCTGTTTTGTAGACTTCTGTTCGATTGTGCTGGGCCTTTCCAATGTGTTTTCATAACTGTCAGGCATAACAAAGTCTTCTGCCTTGTATAGAAGAGCGGTTTCAATGTGTCCGTCTTCTAACTGTACTGTATTTTTCTGTAAAATATCCTCGGCTTGCTGCTCCGGATCTGAGTTCGGACGACGTGGGTTTATTACAAGCGATTCCAAAGCGAAATATTCCTTCAGTTGCTTGTCTATATTTTCTATGCTCTGTGGTGCAGACATTTGGTGAACAAAATGTACTGTACGAACTGTGTTTCTTGCGTGCGCACCGTGCAGAGTCCATCCTAAAGTGGTGAGCGATGCTATAGGCTGATGTCTCGGTCCTCTTCGTATGACGCTCGCAACCAGAAGGTGCCAGTTATCCTGTCCTATTAGTATCTTCGGGATGCCAACGTCATAGATAAGATCGGTCTTGATATCTTCTAAGTGCTTGCAGTCAGAGATATCCTTTGCGCTGACGCGTTGCGGTGTTAAGTTCAAAGCTGGTACTGTGCGCGCGCATAAGGTGGACTCTCTCCCTGTGGTACTCGCCAACTGGAGCTCAATTCTGCGTGATGTGGGCATCTCTATGGTGGTATCACCGATGGCTCGGATGGTGAACGGATCTATCTGCCCCTCTGCTCCGACCTGGTTGGCTATATCTTCGTCTATGAGGGAGACGGTTGATCCATCGTCCAACAGCGCAAAAGTAGGTACTTCTCCCGCCGGTCCGATCAATCGTACAGGAACGATCTTGAGGTAAGCTTGCGAGTTAGCTTGTAAACTGGAACTAGCCACTGTTTCTTGCGTCTCTGTTTTCGATGCCTCTGCCTTCCTCTCGTAGTGCAACGAGGTGTTATGCGTGGCCGTGCAACCTTCTATACCACACTTCTTGGGCTTGCACGTATGTCCCTGGCGGCGCGCGCGTAGACACCGAAAACAAAGGCCGTGTTTCTTCGCAAGCTCCCACCGTTTGTCAGAGCTTCCCTTCCTGAAAGTTGCGCATTCTGAAGCATAATGTCCGTCTTGTGAACAAATGCGGCACTTCATGCTTGAGGCTTGAACTGTTTCCCATATCGCAGTGTGTTTTTCAGTTGCGGCGTGCGTCCTCTGTACCACGCGGCGTGCTGGCTGAGCTGTCTGTTCGGCCGGGGCAAAAGCACTGCAGTAGCGCGCTTGCTCACTGATAAACTCACTGAAACAGCCGAGGTCCGGTTTCGCTTGATACTTTTCTATGTATTCTCGGTACCACTGAACGCGTAGCGAGTTCGGTAGCTTCTCAGTCAGGATACGCAGCAGCTCGGCGTTAATCAGGTAATGTTCTTTCTTCAAAGCACGTAAGGTAACAACACTGCTTCTTACCTTGCTAGCGAACGAACAGATGTCCTTCGGCGCTTCGCCGCAGCGCGGCATGCTTCGCAACTTGTCTGTTTCTGCTTGAGCGATTGAGTCCGGTCTTCCAAACTGAAGTTCCAGTTCCTTCATGATTTCATCAGGCTGCGCGTTCCCGATCAGCTCCGAATTAACTGTTTCTAGCGCTCTTCCTTTGAGACTTTTTCTAAGTCTTGCTGTGTTCTCCACGTCGTTGAAATATTTTCTTGTGGTGTCGTATTTCGCTCTGAACGATAACCACTCTGTGTGCGCCCCGTCGAACGTCGGTAAAGTCATCACGACTTTTGAAACCGCTGGGTGAGGCAGCACTGTCACATCAGACGGCTTCTTTTCAGCGAGCGCGGCGATGGCGGAGGTGAGTTCGGTGATGAACGGCGTCAGTGAACTTCCTCCCTGTTGAGACGGTCCCTTCTTCAAAGGTGCATCTCCTGTTAAAACCCTGGCAGGTACATCTGCCATCTGTGGTCCCCCTGTGACCCCCCCCTGGGGGTGCGCGGCCAAGTCGGTGTTCCTCCCGGTGGCTTCTGTGGGGTCGGGCTGTGGTTCCGGTGCCTCTTCCAACCATGAGCGGACGTAGTCAGCTTTCGAATGTCCGTCCTCATCGTAATCAGAGTCAGCTTCCTCCTCAGCCTTCTGTAAAGCTATCTGTGCTAACTGTAGCTGGATCCTCAGTAAGTCTTCACGAGCCTTCAAAACTTTTCTATTGGATCGCGTCGACGTCACTGAAGCGTCTGGTCTACGTTTTCTATTTCCCTGTCCTATCTCAGTATGCGCGTGTGTGTCGGTGGCGGGTCGCACTATCTGTTCCGAACCGCAATCTGTGCTTTGTCTGTCTTCGTGTTCACGGACCGCCGATAAGCGTGGCTGTGTGGGCGGAGCCGGCTGGGTGCTGACCGCGTCTTCTGCCACCGACGGCGAGCGTGGAGGGGCCTCGTGACGTAGCGCGGCTGCGCTTGACGGGCCTTCCCGTACCTCTACCGTCCACGCTTCGGGTGCCTTCCCTTTGGACCTCGTTGTTATCGGCATCTTGAATCTTCTTGTATAACAAATTGACAAAGCTCAATGAAATAGGACAGAAAAATTCCAGGTTTTCTTCCTGTAGTGACGTCCACGAAGTCTTGATCCGGCTCGGTGAGGACCAGCAAATGTTCCGGACGGGCTGGAAAAATTCAATATATGAAAATCTAGCTGACGCCCTGAACACCTACGTGTTCATAGAATTCGTGACGTCGATTTATACTCCCTGGAATACTGCCCACTACTGCCTTGTTCTCCTATCCGCTACGGGAAAGCCACCGGGACACTAAATGAAACACCGACTTGACAACATACGCACACACTTGAGATTACTGCTTGATCATTACTTTTGCTGCAGTGGTAGATCGCAATTACGCCGTGCTACACCCGCCGAATAGTGCGGTACGCTTAGCTACCTCGAAACTTTACCGTAACGACGACCGCAGTAACCTCTCCTGTGTTAACTTTAATTTCATTTTAAAAACTATACATTTTGGTTCCTAGCTATTAAACTATTAGGGCTAGATCTATACGGTAAACACTATTAGCAAGCCTACCTAACCCTCTATCTAGGAAGCCTAAAGTTTTGAACCTAAGTTCCTAGGCTTCGCAAGTATAACGAGAAATGTCTGCAAAATCTAGGCACTTTAGGTGCAGTTAGTACTTTCACTCGTTATACTTGCCAAACCCTAAGACCTAGGTTCACTATCTCCTACCTATTGATAGATAGCCTATCTAGGTACAAATTAAACACAAAACTATAATTCATTTATTAAAACTTACAAAGTTATAGCGGACTTTCTAACAACGTCATACAACTTTCTTACAAATTTTAACATTTTACAATTTTACTATAAAATTACCTGAAAATACATTACATACTGCTTATACTGTTTAATTATGATTCAGTTATCACAATTATTAATAAATTTGGAAAATACAAAATCTATTATTAACATTAGCGAGATGAAGGTACTTATTTTATATAAGTACCTACATTTTTTAACATTTTTAACAACAAAAATATTTCTAAGAAAACTGTTAAAATGTTCTAAGATATGCACTATCACATTTTTCAATACTGAATTTACTGATAACACCAAAAACTACTGATAACAATAAACTTACTGATTACAGTAAACCTACTGATAACTGATAACAATTAACTTTCTGATAATAATGTCTGGCACAGTCTAAGTCTATCGCAAACACTAAGTCTGTCGCGAACACAAATATTGTTGATTTATTTTCCTTTACTGTTTAGGTATAGTTAGATAGGTTTAGGAAAATAGGATTGTACACTGAAAATTATTGTATTTGTGGTAAATGAATAAATCAAAACATATTAGTTACTATCATTTTGTATAAAATACAACTGTGAAAGTTATTGGTGATAATAAAATAATAACTAGTATTCTATTACATTAACGCACACAGTCATATGATCCCGAGCTAAGCAGAGCTTGTGTTATGGAAACCAGATAACTGGTTTATACCATAAACATTTTGTATAATGAATTAGTTCGTAGATAATGTAAAACTTTTTTCTGATCCGTCAAGCAAACTGTGTCCTATCTTGCCCTCCTGGATCCTTATTTATATTTATTTTATAACAGACACAATGATAAATCGTGAATAAATATCTATTAAATAAATAACAGTTTATGTAATTAATAAAATTTTAATCAATTATTTTTTCATAGGTAAGATAATTATTATTAACATAATTATATACCTAACTAATTAATTACTTACACATGTAGTCAGTCGTAAATGTATTCACATATTAATAATAGATTTTGTGTGAACTAGATTTATTTATATAAATAAAAAAAAAAATTAAAATTCATTTAATTCAGGTAACATAAAAAAATAAAAAAAAAAGAATATCTATTGTGCGCATTTAGGTGTAACACGTGTCACGTGTTCTGTATAAGTAGGTACCTTGTGTAACAAGTAGAAAGAAGGTACCCTTCTTTCTTCCATGGTAGGTAGGTACTTACCTAATGTGAGAATCGCAGTCTTGAGTGTAAAGTAAATAATTTCATTGTTCAAGACACAACTTAGTTCCCCTCTAACTACTGATCACAAAACTTGGGGGTGGGGTCGTCCCCGTCCCGTAGTTGGTCCGTGGGAGAACACCTTCAATCTGACCCTACACGATATCTACGGGAGGTGCAAATCAGGTGATAGGTACCTAATACCGCGCCGCCAAGTTGCTTTTAGATGTCTGGTGACAACATGTTAGAGAGTAGATCGTCTTTTACGGCTTAAACCATACGGAGCCTCATTCCATTACTATCTTCTTACCGAAAACCAAGTATTCACGGCGGAATGATTATACTATTGTACTGGGTAAACGCGATCTATTGTAGACCATCGTTTAACATACGGCGAGTTGTACTCGGGAGCAAGCATACCTATTAAAAATATTCTTATTTCATTCAAATATGTTGGCATTGTTTGGATCGATCTGCATTAACCTGCGCTAAAGTTAATAAACCGACCAATTATTGTGTATCAACATAACGTGTATTTGCTTGCATACAGTTTGCAGGTGCGAACCGCGAGCTGTGAGCCGAGCACAGTTCGCGGCGCTGTGCGCTAATGTGTTTCCGATACCTATAGGTAAACATCATTTGAGCGTGACATCAATCACTTGTCAACAATTGATGGCTCTGTGCTCTGCACATTCTATACAACAAACAATCGTAGTTATTATAAAATTATAAAATGTTCACGAATAACTAGCCGAGTTATTATTAGATTTAACACATTAAAACGCATTTTATCAATTTATATTGGGTAAGCGCATTTCGACGTATACCACATCATCGCTTTGCAACAGGCAAGTTGTGGTCAAAGCAAAGAATCGGTCTAAACAGGTCTCGTCTCGTTTACATCGATTTGTCAACTCTAGTCCACCCAATTGTAGATACCTAAGTAGGTATATTTTTTGATGAACTTATCAATATTTAATCATTTGTTTGCACACCACCCGAGCGCATGAATTTACGTCAGGCCTCCTTTTACCCAACGATGTTAGTCAACGCTTTCTTGGAGAGACTCCAGCCTATGTTATAGTATCCCTTGATAATGTCGGCGGCTCTCTCAGCGAGCACGACGGTGGGCGCGAACGTGTTGCCACTGGGCGGCACGGGGATAGCGCTCGCGTCGGCCACGCGCACTCCGTCCACGCCTGTCACGGCGAGCCGCGCGTCCAGCACGCTGCCCAGCGCGCACGTGCCCACCGAGTGGAACACGTTGGCGAGCCCGCGTCGCGCCATGCACTTCCAGTCCTCGCCGCACGAGTTGTCTATCGGCAGAAGCCGCGTCAATGCGTTCTTGAAAAATGTTGAGTTCATAATGTCGCTGTTAAAATGCTCCATGTACTTAGCGTGCTTCTCCAAATCTTCGGGATCAGAATAATATCCTGTGTAAATGAGCGGCGCATCCAATGGATCAGTGCTTTGCAGCATGATTTCCCCGGACGACTTCGGGTGCAGCAAACTGAGACCTACCAAGAATATTTCGTATCCCTCAGCGGAACGAACCCAAGCATCGCATATGTCGTCATCGAACTGATACGTAAAGGCACAAACTGCGAGGAGTGCTGCTGAGTCTTTGAACACGTTACCGAGCACTTGATAGTCGGGGACTCTCTGTGAACGGTCCAGGGCCACGTAGCCGGCGATCGTAGGTAGACTGTCCCAAGGATTAACTTTTGGTGGCTCCGGCATTAAATTTAACCCGTCTGTCCTGTAGGGCATGAGCACTACGTGGTGGTCCCTTAAGTTCTTCCCGACCTCCGGCACATCGGCGATTACAGGAATGCCAAGAGTCTGCAAGTACAGCTCGGGCCCTACTCCCGACAGCATCAGTAGCTTCGGAGTGTTAATAGCTCCCGCTGTGAGGACCACCTCCAGGTCCGCTCTTAGAGCGATCTCACCGTGTGCAGTACGGACGACAACACCAGTTGCCTGTTTCTTGTGATCAAACGTAATCTTCGTGACCAGTGTATTATAAGCGACATATAAATTAGGTCTTGTCCGCACTGGGGAGAGGTACGCGTACGCTGTGCTCTGGCGCGTTTTGTTCATTATAGTTAACAATGGCTCGTAGTACACATTCACACCACTATCTGTGTCCAAAGGTATATCGTATTCGAGCTCTTCAAAGGCGTCTAAATATTTTTGAATATCTGGTTTCAGTTGTCTCGATAGCCCTAATAAACCGCTTGTGCCGTGAACTTTAGCGTAGGCAGATTTTGCCAATTCAGGGTCTTGGAGCCTCTCACTCTTGATATAATACGGCAGCATGTTTCGCCACTCCCAGGAGTCGTCCTGGGCGGCGGTGGCCCAGGTGCTGTAGTCTTCCGGGTTGCCGCGCATGTAGAGCATGCGGTTGGAGGCGCCGCTACCACCCAACATTCGACCCCTGCTCAGGGGTATCACGTGCCCCTTGTGGTTCTGATAGTTCACTCCGTCGTCTACGGAGGTGTAGTTCCAGTCCACGTAGCTTCCGAATAGAGTACCGGATAGGCCAGGATACTGTTACAAACATACAATACAAGAGTTAAGGAACAATTTACTGTCAGTTCATATGTGAGTTGAAGTATATAAGGTACGTTACCAGTGTTTCCAGCGGCGCAACAGGCCCCGCCTCCACCAGCAGCACTTTGAAGTGCCTCACCTCAGAGAGGCGGCTCGCGAGCACGCACCCTGCTGTCCCACCGCCCACAATGATGAAGTCGAACCTGTCATTATCTGACCAGATATGATCAACATGAATTATTTTGTTTATTGAACTGTAGTTTGTAGTATAATGGCGCGTATTTACCGTGGAGAGAGGCGGGCGGTGGATACAAGAAGTCGACCAGCCGCAGCCCCATGAGCATCCGCAGCCCCAGCTGGACCATGTTGATCTTCGACACAAACGTCGTAGAGTTCATCATTCTGAATCACTGGAAATTATTGTAACGTAAGTAATATCCAAGAGGGCACTTGTCAATGATTCATTGGAGAATGTGTTGAACCGATAAGACTGGCCAGAAGTGACGAGGAAATTAGTTGACATGAATACTTACAATCTGTATGTTAAGTGAGTATTAACATGAACGGCACGGTGAACAAGATGTATAATTGTGAGAAAAATGAGTTCGACTGAGATCACCGCGTGTTTATATACATTCGTCGTCCACGTTTTTGTAACTTATACAATAATATATCTTTTCTATCGTATTATGTGATGTATGTACATATACTATGTAGGTAACGAACAAACGTATGTAAGTATAACTATACGGAACAAGCTTATTTTAACATGTCTACTAGTACAATGGACAGTAACCACGTGGTATGCATGGTGTTGTATTAATTCGGCGTCGATCATGAGACAATGAATGTTACTGCCGTAAGTGCCGTACAAACAAGTAGATAGTTAGTTGATAATAGAGGTAGTCGCAGTGGAAGCTAAATAAATGATTAACTTTATACTCTTGCTCTCTCACCACCGCGTCACTATGTGAGTAGATACATAATGTGAATATCGTTTTGAACACGTGAATACCATTGAGTGCAGTTCTATTGCACTGAGACCATTACCACTACAAAGAGTCGGCACCAACTTTTACATACTATACAAAAATACTATGTACATCTAAATGGTTAAATGAAATGCTTACGTTACCGAAGTAATAGGTATCGCATTGTATGTAGGTACCCATCACCTACGTTGTGAAGTGAATAATATAATTCGTTAAATTTCATACAACTATTAAATACATTTTGTACCTATGTATAATCTATACTAATATTATAAAGCTGAAGAGTTTGTTTGTTTGAAGGCGCTAACTTCAGAAACTACTGGTCCGATTTGAAAAATTCTTGCATTGTTAAATAGCCTGTTTGTTGAGGAAGGCTACTCTTTATCCCACAGCTGGGCATGACATGTTCACGCGGCGGAAAGCCGCAATACCGGCAATACCGGCATATACAATACCGGCATTCATAACATTACTAGTATCTATCTATATGTATATTCTTTACTTAAATATTTATATATAAATATATAAAAGAAGAAACTGACTGACTGACATATCAACGCAGAGCCCAAACCGCTGGGGCTGGAGACTCCAAATTTGGCACATAGGTTCCTTATGGGGTTTAGGGGTGCACTAAGAAGGATTTTTCAAAACTCACCTTTTAAAGGGGTGAAACGGGGTTCCAAAGTTTGTATGGAGAAACAAGATTATTGAGATCAATTTCGCGGGCGAAGCCGCGGGCGGAATCTAGTATCACATATTATTATTAAGACAAGGAATGCAGTTATATTTGCACATTTGTCGACACGTAATTTAATCATTCTCCAATTAAAAACTTAGTTCGTAGTGAGTTTAAAAGTAGCATTTCAACAATCGCGGCACAGATGCAGAACTTTGTATAAAACGTTAACTTTTCAATGGAACAAACCGTTCGCGTCTATTAACAGTTAACTATTAAATTGAAGACTAAACTTCGATTGCCTGTTTACGTTCTCATAAAAGAGCTTTTTAACTGGTTTATTGAGAGTTTGGAGATTGCACTTTCTTTATATCTCACGACACGAACTAAGTAGATAGAATAGTATCTTAGTAAAGGTAAATCGTAATATGTAAAAGAGTGATATCACACGGATTATTGATAATTGCACGATACGAGCAGCGGTGGCGCAGCAGCGGCATCAACCTCGCCTCCGAAATAGGTCACGGGTTCGATCCCCGGTCGTGCTCACACATCTTTGTGTGAATTGTTTCATCGCCGCTGCTAAATATCGGTAGAGGAAAACATCGCGAGGAAATCGGCATGTCTTAGAACTAATCATTCCAAGACATGTGACGCTAGCGTGTGTGAATTAAACTTTCTCAACTTGTAACGCCGTGGCCACGGGATACTGCGTCGGGCGGTGCGACTGGCGATGTTGTAGTTCATTCCCCAGTCGCGTTCATTTGTCTTTAGACACTTCTAAAACAAATACGCAATGAACGATGAAATCGCAAAACGCGCCGCCGACGCCAAGTCCCGTGGCCATAGCGTAAGACGCCAGACCCGTGCACGGCAGTGGAACACTAAAAAGTATTTAATACGATACGGTCAGGTTTTTTTTGTCTTATGTAGGTACTCAATAATTGTTTAGATAATTATATTTACAATTGATGAGGTACCTATGTCATTTTGCAAGATATTTTTTAATAATTTAATCAGTAAGAATGACGTATCACGTGAGATCTAAAAATCCTCAATCGGCGAAGCGTTGCACGTACACGTAAGTACCTCTGTTTGCACACAAACCAACAATTATATCAATATGTTGTAACTCAGGTAGAGTTGATTCGGTTTAGTCAGTCGGTTAATTTATCATCCTAATAGTAACATAATGTAGATTGGAATAAATGTGTAAGTATCATTCGTGGTCACTTTCTCTCTCGTGTTACAATAGTAGTAGGTAATGACGCGGTGGTACGAGCCTCGCCTTAGAAAAATAAGGTCGCGGGTTTGAATCCTGGGCGTGCCCACACATCTTCGTGAAAATTGTTTCATCTCCGCTGCTCCACATCGGTGAAAGAAACATTGTGTGGAAACCAGTATGCCTAAGAACTAATCCTTCGAGGACATGTGACATCCACCAACCCGCACTTGGCCAATGTGTGTGGATTAAGGCCTAAACTGTCTCAACCTAAGATAGTTGAGAGAAAACCTGTGCCCAGCCGTGGGACACTAAAAAGGTTTGAAGTGAACGACCTGCGCGGCACCCAGTTATGGGACACTAGGAGACAGTAGAGGGTTATTACTTTATGTTGTTATCAAATCATAAAACTATTATACATTTTCACAAGTATTTGTAAGCAGAGTTCACCTTTGTGTGATATATAACGCCCTGTAACTATAAAACCTCATTTCCTCTCTCTCTCCGTCATATAACTTGTTCATCTTCCCCAGATTGGTTTTCTCACAAGCTCGCCGCACTGAGATTACCATTTTTCCCAACGTGTTTTAAATTTCCACCGCTATTGCAATGGATTTGAGGTTTAGCCGCTATATTCTGGTTGAAAGCAGGTAAGGAGGTTGTATTTTCGCATTTTACAGAAATGTTTTGGAACAAAATGAATACTTTAATGCTACGAGTTTAGGAAATGAAAAGGAGCAATTACTAGTTCAGGAATAGCACTTCTCTGTACTAACTTAAGTACTTCGCGTTTGTCCGTTCTGGATCTAGTTAGTTTTATTTATTTAATAACAAGAAACGAAATACTGAAATAAAACTACTTTTTACGGATTTTATCGCGGTTTATTTTAGATTTTAGATCCCGACGTTTTACAGTGCAGTAATGTGAAAATGAAAATATATTTTTTGTTTCAAAAAAGCTTACTATCGTAGATATTTTTGAATACTAGTCTCCACACTAGGATTCCCTGTGTTTTCTCTTAGTAGTCACAGACTACTAAGAGAAAATATAGTTTACCCACTGAACAGATAATCACTAGAGACTTTTTTATCCTATAATAGACTTGCGCGTGACTACAACTTGCCTGATGTGAAGCAATGATTTAGTCCACGACGGAACGCGCACTTAGTAAATACCGATTCGCTCGTGAATTGAAGACAGGCAGATTATAGCTATCGGGAAATACAGATAGAACATAAATCATAAAGCTTATATTCGTGCAGAGTATTTCTACCAACATTGTAGAATTATAAAGGGCTGCCAACTTTCCGTAGACACTGACAGCTCACAGAGATCCTAGAGAGGCTAGGATCTACTAAAATATACATATTAATAGCAGTAACCAGTGGTTATACCTACCATGTTTTTCACTCATTTGAAACTTACCTATTGTTGGCAACTCACTGGAACGAGCTCTCTTTTCTCATCATCATCATTCCCCTTGCCTTTTCCCCATTTCTATTGGGGTCGGCTCCCAGTCTAACCTGATGCGGCTAGCTACCAGAATTATACGAGCGACTGCCATCAGACCTCGAAATCCGTAGGGAACCAGTAGCCGAGATGGTTAGACCAGGTGTCAGATTATACATTATTATTTATTATCTTCTGATTACATGTAACGATTGTCATAGATGTGTTAAATAACAACCGGGACCGACAGCTTAACGTGCTCTCCGAGGCACGTAGGTAGGCCCTCAACCAACCAGACACCGAAACAAATCTTTGTTATTACACAAATATTGTCCGGGTCGGAAATCGAACCCGCGACCTCCTGTATTGCCGAGGCAATACTGTGCCACGGCACTGTATTGCCTCGACTACCGAGGTCGAGCTCTCTTTTGTATTAGTTTAATGTTATAAGTTTTTTACTAACAGTTTGATGAACTGATAGTAAAAAATATTGAACATTTTTGATTACTTACATTTTTTTTTACATTTGTGTCACAGATTCCTTAGAGAACTCCTATGGGTGTATATGTGCTGCACGACAATAAAGTTGTATTTTACCATCTTCACACCTTATTTCCTCTGACGTAGTCTTCCGCTTCTCAATACACATAAAATCTATTAGTAAGGAAAGTAAAATTTTATTTTTCAGAAAATTAATAACATTTTGTAAACAAATATATACAAAACTTGTAACAACAAACTCCCCAGTACAGTTGAAACTTTCCACAGTTTACAAAAGTTGTGCTATAATTCAATATCGTTCGCTACACTCAGTTACAGCCGGATAAAAAGTTTACCGTACATCGATAAAGCTGTACACCCGGAAATTGTACGAGACACGTGATTTATAGCACCCGGCACTCGGCTCCCGGACTAGCACGCGAGGACACGCTTATAGTACATACTACAGTATATATCTATTCTGTGACTATAACGAGGTTATAATCGGTATCGGTGGTTTATCGGTTTATTGAGCTGGCGCGTTCCATTGTAGACTACATCATTGCTTAACATCAGGCCAATTGCAATGAAGCGCAAGCATATTTCAAAATAAAAAAAAGGTTGTACCTATTTCTTCTGCTGTACACGAAGCAGCAGGTAACACAGCGTTTGAAACATGGTTTGCGGGTTTGAACATCTTCGCGTGAATTGCTCAATATTGAAGAAGAATAGATAATTACACCCAGACTTCAGAAAAACAGACATGTTTATCACACAAATGTATGTCTCAGGTGGGAATCGAACCCACGACCTGTGCCGTAAAAAGCAAGTACTCGTATCTTACCAAATCTCACGCTGTATTTAAAACGTAAACAAAGTAAACTGTAGTAAATTACAAGTATGGTAAAGTGGCACGTGTCAGACCCGTGAGTGTAGAGAGTGCTCGACTTCAGTGCTGACTCCGGCGGTACCCTCCAGTGCTGCAGTGGCGTGATAAAGGACCTCCTTGTTCGTGTATTACTAGCTCTGCGAGGCGCACTATTTGCATAATGCACTTTCTCAAAGATCTCGAGGTCCCTTGCAAAACTTGTGAATAGAACTGTATTGATCTCTTTGGATTTATTTAAATAATCCAAAAATATTTTTTTTTATTTATTTTTTATTTTATTTGGATCACCATTAAATTATATACAATTACTAGCGGCCCGTCCCAGCTTCGCCCGGGTAGCTTCAGCCCACTCAACAATTTCCATAAAATGTGATAACCATAGCAGCGCCATCTATTGACTACTTACTCAACCCAGTCGAAAGGTATCGACATCTGTTAGAATCATTTGGAGTTAACAGATAATTGTGACTGTCAAATAATAACAGACAAATAATTAGCAATAAATTAAAATTGCAACTATAATTTGAGATTTAAACTATCCTATCTCTCAAGTTGGATCGAACTGCACATGGTGTGCGAATTTTATTATAATCGGTTATGTGGTTTAGGAGTCCATTGAGGACAAACATTGTGACACGAGATTTATATATATTAAGATTAAGATTAAAATTGCGACTATAATTTGAGATTTAAACTATCCTATCTCTCAAGTTGGATCGAACTGCACATGGTGTGCGAATTTTATTATAATCGGTTAAGTGGTTTAGGAGTCCATTGAGGACAAACATTGTGACACGAGATTTATATATATTAAGATATTAAATAAGTAGTTTGTAGAAAGATCGCACAGCTGTGTTCATTTACAGTCCATCAAATCTAAGTACTATGTTTAGAACTGTCAAACGGTACTTACCGTTTGACAGTTCTAAACGTAGTACATTTAGAATTTTATTTTTTGTATGAAAATTGTTTATGTTATGTTAAAATAAAAATAGCTTCATAATTCAATTATTTTACAGGAAAGCTAATAAAAATAGTGTGAATTACGCTTCTATTAAGCTAATTTAATAGAAAATAGTGAAACGTCAAACGGTACCCCTTAGATTTGATGGACTGTATACAGAACTAAGTACCTACTTAGAAATATTCATAATTGTTTTGCTGTAGTTTAGACCTAATGTGATTAGCGATAATTTATTGAATTGGAACATCTTATCCCCAAATGTCTAAATCTAACAGGCGGGAAAGATCGTTATAGGACTTAGTCATTTTGTTATAGTATGTGGCGAGTCCCTGTCGGGCGCCAAATCTATTTACACTAACTATAGTCTAGTCAGAGGATGTAGTAACGGTTTAGTTCGCTTGAAGATCACACATATATTATATTTTCACTGTGCAGACCATAGTAGCTCTGGGACACTACGAAAGAAATACAAAAACGATCTTAATTTTCAAACCTAGAATGTAAAATTGACAAACATTACAAAAAATAACATTCAAGATTAGCTATACACCCAAAACTTGGTATCAGATTGTATTGTAACTTATACATTTTTATGTTCCATGCTCCCTGGATCAAGTGAGGGCAGGGAATTAAAGGTTCTTCTGAAGTATACCTCGCCTCTTCCCCCGTCTTCCGCACCCCCGGGGGAAATCAGGAGACTTTGATTTGTAGGAGAATAACTCGTTTGTTTGTTACATGTGTGTATGTCTAGAATGTGTGACGTCACTGTAAAAGATTCCTTAGGTATTCCTAGTGTGTAAGGAGGGTCCAAAACATTTTGTTAGTAGTAGGAGACTAGTGTGATGGGTATACATTGTTATATTATGCTTATAAGATATTATCAAGACAATAGGTGCATGGCAGTGGCGAAGAGTCCATACAAGCAGATTCCAATCAGCTTCCCTTAATTAATTAATATACTTACTTCTTTAAAATTATATTAGATATCAAAAATAAGTACCTATGAAGGTGGTGGTTACCATAGAAACACCGGTGACGGTATTGAAGAGATATTATTTACGTAAGAACTTTTTTACTCCGACTTCCCTATTTTAGTTTTCCACCCTTCGCCACTGGTGCACCGTATACCTACACATTTATGTTGCATATTTATACGTCACTACTTTTTATCTCGATTAACTTAACATATCTTTGTCTGTATTTTAAAGAGGTTACAAACAACTTATTATACTTGACGAAAAATATTACCTTTAATAAAATAAAAAAAAAAAACGAATAAAATACACCGCGATAAAATCCGTTAAAAAAGTAGTTTTATTTCAATGTGTGATATTCGCGTAAATCTAAGACAATACAATATTACCTTTAGTTTAATTTGTGTTAGCAACAACTTATAATACAATGATTAGGTATTAAAAGAAAACCTACGTACTAACTTAGCCTAGCCTTATCCATCAACCCCCACTTGGCCTGAGCGTGTGGATTAAGGCCCACCTCTTAACACGTAAGATAGTTGAAAGAAGACCCAAGCCCAGCAGTGGGACACTAAAATGGTTGAAGTAAACTTAGCCTAAGATAAATAAATATAAAATAGAACATTTATAAGAAATCTATCTAGACGTTAAAGAGATAGGTAACAAACTGTTAGAATGGAAACTCCAAATCTCTTTTTAAAAAGGAATATTTTATTAACTGAAGAATAATTACAAGATTTGGTAAACGTGTGAGTTGATTGACGATCCGTAGGTAACATTCTGGGGATGTAACAGAACCAAGGAGGCTGGCAGTTTTGCTAAAGTGTAGGCCAGCCCTTTGTCGCGTGTTGTATCTACCAAACGTTTTGATATGCCTCAGTAAAGAGCTCTCACACCGGACCTCATGTCCCAAACGGTTTGATTACCTACATAAATCGTATTAAAAATCATGGGATATTAGCATTTTTCATGAAAACGTCGAGTAATTTGTGGAGTCACAAACTCAACCAAGTAAATGCAACTTTTGTAATTAACTCTGTGAAGTAATTGGTGAGTGCGACAGGATAGTTGACTAGTTCAGTTTATTAGCCGCGAGGTGGCGCCACCCATCAAGTCACTGCAGAGAACTGTACAGGGTGCTACAGTGGGTTATACGAGAATAATATTTTCAATTAGTTTTTATGGCTTACTCAAAGGAAAAATTAAAAATAAATTTCTTTGTGAAAGTTCATAAAAGTTACCTCACGTTTTTAATTAATTTTTTCACAATTGTTGAATAAATGCTTTAAAACAGTTTATTTTAAAATAATTTGCTCCAAAGATTTGAGTGATCAGCGAATATACATAAGTAAAGATTATGACGAATCGAGTTGATAATATCGAACAGACTTTGAAGTCGGTTAAAATGAATAATTTGTAACATCCTTTACACAGAGTATTATATAGTATAAAAGTATCGTAACATCGGTGACCAGTGAGACGTGGAATTGAGCAGAGGATCGCAGACCGATGACGATGCACTCTCGATTTATATTGAAACATTCCATTTTATTCTGATAACTAAATACGATTACTGGAATATCACATGCGACTGCAATATTTTATATTGTTAGTTTCATTTTCTATTGCTGTTTTATAGACGAGAAGTCAATAGGGTCTGTATTTGATCGTATCATATTACGTATATATATCGTTTCACTTTATATCTATGCGACAATAAAATGGTAGCGAGTCTACTGTTATAGAGAGAATCATAAACTGCCATTCCCAATTACCGCTCGTGTACCGTTTTCGTTTTTATTATCACATACTTCCACATGACATCGAAGAAGACAATAATTGCGCAGTCAGTTACTTACGTGTAAAAATTCTAGGATTCAAAACGTTACCCCCTAAATTAGCTGATACAGGTGATTATTGTCTCTTAGATATACGTAAAGTGCTTTTAATGGGTAAAAAAAATACTTCACAACACTCTGTTAATTAGTATTTTGTATATAAAGTTAATTAATATACAGATCTTGATGACCGGTCTTGAAATGTTTTTAAACAATCTCAACAATATGCAATTGTTAGTCATGTAATGCATTTTTCCACGAGAGACTATTTATACTAAAAGAATATCGCAGGTAGGTAATAGGGACGATATACTGAGTAAAACAAGTTTAATATTCATTCGACTTGACAGCCGCAGGTGCACCCCACTGACGCATAAATAGTAGCGACCCTGTACAGACATGTAGCCTCCTGTACGATGCAATCGCTCACTGGATCACTAACTAATATCCTGGATATAGTCCGACTGATTCCTGAGGCCGTCTCAAACATCACCCAGTTAATAAAATTAATACTCACAAGCGTTACTTTGCTGAAAATTAAACTTAGAACTATATTGTACATGATAAATGCGAAGATTGTATTACCAAAATAGTGAAATAGAGCAATCTAGTTCTACGTTTAATTTTCATCACCCAGTTGTATGGAAATAAAGTGAAGGCATTTCAATCAGTTGTTTCACGCGTCTAAGTTTTGCTCGCATTCTCGCATCTTAAGAGAACATGTAACCTATATAATAATTTGTATGTATTTAGTAGTTTAGGCTTTTTCCTATGAAATTATATTCTAAGTCTCACTTTTTTATAGCAGCAGTACCTATTAACTTTGCCTGTGATTTCGTCCGCGTGATGTCTGAAGGGAAAAGTAAGTAGGTTTCCTTTTTCACATAACATTCAAACTTTCGTCGAAATCTCGTCAACATCCAGTGAATCTTTTGTGTGAAAGAGTAACAAACATCAACAACAAAATCTATTATCTCTGGCTTTTACGTTTATATCAGGTAAGAAGAAAAACATTTTCAGCTCTTTTCATAAAACCTAGGTAATAAAATTCAGCTGATATTTACCAAAGTTCCTAGGTATAAAATCTCGTAGTAGCGGTAACGTCCGCCATTTTCCTGGATATTCTGACTCAACACGAATTTCAATTGCGCGCCAATTTCGCTCCGGTTCCAAGCGATTTTCTTTATAATATAGCGTTGGTCGCAGCTAACTATTAATAATATAAGTACTTACCTCAGTATATTTGGCCAGCTTTCAACATACTGTTTTTATGAAATATAGACCATTTTGTTTATAGACATACTTGGAATGAATCGTAAACGTGAATGAAAAATAAATCGTGTTGTGCGAAGTTACTTCAAAATAACGTGTTTCATTTAGTTGCACTTGTTACACTCAACAATTATACTAATAATCAGCGACTTGTGACGAGCTGTTATTGCGTAATGACTATACGGACCCGAGTATTATTATTACTTTATAGTGCGAACTGCCAAGTTGTAGAATTCGCTGCTGGCATCTCTGTTTCCCGATAGCTTTAATCTGCCTGTCTTCAGGTCACGAGTGAATCGGTATTTAATGGGTAAGCGCATTTAATCGTAGACTGCATCATTGCTTAACAACAGGCAAGTTGTGGTCAAGCGCAAGCCTATAACAGAATTAAAAAACAGTACCATGAAGAAGGTCCTGTGCCTCACCTCCTGCTTGCCTTCACCAGTCGGCTGAAGTGAACTCTAACGGAGGACAGCCACTTCTAGCTGTCCTGTATTGACCGAATTGAGTGAAGTCGTGAAAGCAGAGATGATTGGATGCCGTAAGTGGCTAGTGCGTACATGTAGCTGGATCCTATGGGAGTCAATTAACGGGTAGAATACCGTGGAGCGCCACTCCTGTAGCCCCTTAGAATATGTTGCGCATTGTCGATTATTTCAGCGGCCATACCCGGCTTGTCACCCCATGCCACTTTATCCGTGTTTATTTGCATTGGTTATATCGGGGCCATAGTCCTTCCATAGTTCTGGTTACCGAATCCGATCCGGTTTCCGATAAAATAGTAACAAACACATCATCCCAATTATCCCTAAGAACACTAAATCATTTTTTTTTTATGTTGTGTGGTAAATGTTTGTGTACAATTGATTTTTAAATCAAATTATTATCATGTTAGTGCGTTATCTATATAATACTTAAGGCTGTAAAAAATCGGAAATAGAGCCTGAAGGTGCTAAAAGTACCGGTTGGCATCCGTTCAAAAATCACGTTCGTAGCGAATTATTGAGTTAGCGCGCGCTTTATTGTTTCCAGCAGTACATTGCATTGATAAATGTACCGGACTCTTGGATTATACAGTTATAAGACTTTAAACAGCTTTTATTCAGTTTAATAGAGTTGAAATTTTAATTTGAAATTGTATAAAAATTATGAGGCAAATAATAATAAGTACATATGAATAGGTACATGTGAAATTAACTACATAGGTATAAAATTCAGAACTGAGAGAAAAACTTTGTTTACTGGTCTTTATACACATACAAATCTGCGTTCTCACGTTTTCAAATTTAAACAGCTAGATCTGTTTAGATAATTCGTGGTATGTAGGTACCTAATCCACATAGGTAAATAAATACATATATATTAATAAGACATTTATAAAATCACCCCTTATAACTAAAATGTTCTAAGTTTCAAGTAGGGCTCTAGTTGTACAAGTCTGTTGCTTCTTAGAGCATAAACGAATAGACCGATTTTAATGTAATTTTCCTAATGTAATAGCTTTATATTCATAAAGCTATTACACATTCGTGTTAACGAGTTATTTAATTATATTATAGATAAATCTATTTTTTTACAAACAAGTTAAAGAAAGTTACTTGTTTAGTAGTTCGAAACAAAATAGCTCAACATTACTTCAGTTTAAGAATAAAAAACTGCATTAAAATCGGTTTATCCGTTGAGGCGCTACGTGGTAACAAACTTGTAGGTACTCAGTCAAACTTGTCAAACTTAACATCCTTCTTTTTAGTTGGGGGTTAAACTGGTGATCCACTGGCAAGCGTGTTCCCTTACTAACCGCGAGGTCTCGGGTTCTATTCCCGGATCGAGCAAAAATACTTTATCTAACATACTTAGAGAATCTTAGTTGCAGCTCGAAGTTTGGTATTGTGCCCGATGAACGGCAATAAGCTCACTCGTATTAGGTACGTGTGAGACCTAATGATAGCCGCCGAAAGCTGTGTGATATTTACCTCTGCTTACACCTGCAGGTAATACAGACGTGAGGGTTATGTAAAATATCTATCTGGTATATCTAGGGTTGCCATCTCTAAAATTTGGAAAACAGGACAATACGCGTGAAAACCCCGGATTTTCGTCAACAAGATCTTTTAAACATATTCAATGTAATAAAAAAC
Source organism: Meganola albula (assembly GCA_936450015.1). Classification (NCBI taxonomy): domain Eukaryota; kingdom Metazoa; phylum Arthropoda; class Insecta; order Lepidoptera; family Nolidae; genus Meganola; species Meganola albula. The sequence goes on from OW388153.1 coordinate 14,112,654, forward strand.
AGTTGAAAATGTCATACATCGCTGTTTCGGCGCAACGCCTTCATAAAGAACCAGAGCAACATTAAACACAATAACATTTAAGTACATACTTAAAGTTACTTCAAATTGTAGGCGTTCAGTTGATACGTCAGAATTACTGTCCAACTACCGTATATTTATATATAAATTCATTCCTTTCTCACACAAGTCGATAAGCACATCTGTATATCATATTATTCTTTTTAAATTCAATAAATAGCAAGTTTTTAATCACATTCGGGTTTTATTTAAAATCAAAAAATAAGACCCGCAAATGTTTTTCGAAGCATACAATCATCTTTTTTATTCATTCATTATTTTAACAAAACAGAATCATATTACATTTTGTTACAAATTGTTTAAATAAATCAGTTAGTTGGTTCGTCGGTTGATCGTGGTGTGCGAGCATAGTGCGTGTCTCGCGGGAGGCCCTAATTTTTTTATTTTTTAAAACCCGGTCTACAAATGAAACCTTCCCCGGACGCTCCCCGGATGCCCTCTAAACTAGGACAAATCCGGGAAAAACCCGGACGGATGGCAACCCTAGGTATATCCCTACCAACTGAACAATGTGAGAGTAGAACATTTTATATGTAGATAGTAAATGCAAGTCCACACAGAAGTCAATATCAGTTCTAGATTTACGTGCTGGTAAGGTTCCAGTTTATTCGCACATAACCTTCCAACTTTAAACTTAAATTTTAATTAAAGCTTTCGTGGAGTGTGGAGCTTTATGTGCTTCCGGTCTGAGATCTGAGCGCCGCCGTTCTGTCTTATTGCCTCAATTCTATGAGTTAGGTATAGATACTCGTAGTATCTATATTTGATATGTAAGTATAAAATTTTTATTTCGTTACTAGATGCCCGCCCAAGCTTCGCTCTGGCGGGGTAAATATCTGTAACGTATCAGTATATAAAAATATTTTAGTAGTTACCTACCTATTTTCATACCTACCAAATATTGTGAAAATCGTTCGTGCTGTTTTAAAGGAGTGCGAACACAGTAACACAAACATTATGAAGTATAAACAATAGGTAACTAGAAAAAACAAATATAAATAGAATTTATTCTAAACTAGTTTTCCGCCCGCGGCTTCGCCCGCGGATGTCGGTTATCGCGCTAAACCATTAATCTCTTTTTTCGCAGTCGGATAAAACTATCCTTTCCCGGGTCTCGAACTATCTCCATACAAAATTAGTTCAGTAGTGTAGGCGTGTAAGCAACATTTTGAAATCGGCAAGCACCCATAGGTATATCCATAAATCTATAAGGGTTTCTTAAAAAATACTACGTCTCTTAGACCATGATCATTGTAAGTTTTTCATTCAATATTTAAGAAGAAATAAAATTTAAATTTCGAATTCTAATAATCGGTCTGAGTTATCAAACGTCATTGTGTCAAAATAAAAAGTAATTTAGCTAAAAAGCACGAAGGAGTATTGATATCAACTTTGAAGAAAATCAAACTCAGAATAATTTCGCAGGCTTTGCCCGCTTAGTATTAGGATGAAAATAAAAAAAAATTGGTTGCCTGTAAATTCGGTATACGGGCGAAAGTTTTACGTGACAACGACTTTGAGTGGTAAAATAATTTTAATGTGAATATTCATTCGTATAGTAGGAAGAAGGATGAAACATAGTTGAGTGGGAGAGAGACGCAAGGCATTCGGCGGGCCTCTCTCTCGTTCGGTGACTCATCGTAACGTTACCGAGCGTTACACTTTTTCATAAGTGCCTCCCAGCCGCAACCTAATTTAAGACGTTGTCACGTCAAAAAAATTGAAAAAATTAAAAACACGTGTTTCATTATTTGTTTTGAGCTTTATTTATACCAAATTTGAAGGAAATCGGACCAAGGACTAAACAGTTATGGAATATTTAGTATTTCCAAAAAAACTCATTTAACACCCCCACCGGGGGTAGTTTTGGAAAAATAAAAAACACGTGTTTCATGATTTCTTTTAAGGTATATGTGTGCCGAATTTGGAGTGAATCGGACTTCAGACTATACAGATACAGAGAAACTTTAATTTTTACCATTAAAACTCATTATCCACACCTCATAGGGGTAATTATGGAAAAATAAAAAACCCGTATCTCATTATTTTTTTTAAGGTTTATGTGTACCGAATTTTAAATGAATAGGACCAAGGAATAAAAAGTTGCATACAAACTTCACCCCTCTATTTAACCCTCTTAAGGGATGATTTTTGGAAATATTGTTAGCCTATGTCCTATTCTAGGGTATACATTACCTACATTTCAAAGTTCATTAAAATCGGTTGAGCAGTTATGGAGATACGCGGTAACAAACCTTCACACACACACACACACTTACTTTCGCATTTATAATATTAGTAAGATTGTAACTTAAATCTAGAAAGGGAGTCATGGAATTCCTACGAACCCAGGCCTTAGGGAATGTGTCCAAAAGGCTGGCAGCATTGTCATGTTGTATGACAATGTTAATTCTTTGAACAAGATGTAGGCCGCCGGCCCTCAGGTCACATGAGGAGTTTATAATATTAAACGCCTAAAATCCACAATTCTAAAGGACATTGAAAACATTTACCAAGACACATAAATGAAGTCTATTTTTTGTAATTTTGTATCTGAAGCATATCGACAGATACCGATATACAGGAACGACTACACAATGTATTTTGCAATGCACAATGCACAAATCGTATCACGCAACATATCGGCCTTTATATTTCACAGAACACCGTCTCTTCTTGTACAATGATATCAGTTTAGCTTCAGTCTGAGGCTTTGAAGTCACTATTTCAGTATAGGAACGCATTTCTTCGTAATTGTAGAACGAGACCTTGTTGAATTAGGTAAGATGTTAATTAATCTACACGCTATACGTAGAACACTACGTTATTTACGATTGAATTTCTGGGAGTTAAATTATCTAGTAAAATTCTGGATGAAGTGAACAGTACATGAAGCGTAATTAATCTATTAACTTTATTGAAGTGGTTTTTTATTTTTTAAATAAGACTGACTATGTCTAATTTAAAATATAAATCTACTTAAAATGTAATAAAATAAATAAACTAATTCTAAATTCTATCTTAAAAACTAGATAAGATATCATAAATTTCTATTAAAATCTACAATAATAAGGTTTCACTTCAACCCTTTTTAATGTCCCACAGCTGGTCACGGGTCTTCTCTTAACTTTCTTTCAAGTTGAGAGAGTTTAGGTTTTAATTTTAATCCACACACGTTGGCCAGGGGTTTGTGGATGTTATATGTCCTCGAATGATTAGTTCTTAAACGTGCCGGTTTCCTGATGATGTTTTGCTTCACATGAATATATAGGCTTGCGCTACCGCTGCTCAATACTGTCGTCAAAAGGAAAAAAGGATGAGTTATTGATATTAACGGAGTCAGTATCTTTTACTGATTCCGACAATGTTAATAACTTAGTTATGAAATAAATGTCAGATGTGCCCTTTTAGTTTACGACGACAGAATAAAGTATTAAGGTTTCTCCAAGGCTTTATCGTAACGCCGACTTTACGGAAGTTATTTACGGAAATTCTACAACTGAAATGTACCGTACTTAGCCAAATATGATATAATCTTACGAAATTGATAAAACTGACTAGGTTTCTTTATTTAAAAGTAAGTACATTGTAAACGCCACTCGGTACTTAGTTTTACTTAAAAATAACTAACATCAATGATATTACTTATTTTATACTACAATATTCGTTTCTGAGTACCTTTGTGCGTCGGTATTCACTCGGGTCCAGCGTCGGGTCGCGTCGTCGTCGTCGCGTCGTCAGCGGAATGTTACCAACTCTTACACAACTTTAACCTACGTTTTATTACGAAATGCTTTGAATAAAATGTTTACAAAGCGATTTCGATTTCTATAAAACTATTGAAATCGTAATAATATTCTGTATTTTGTGCAAAGAAAGTACACCAACAACGAAGAAGACTGGACATTGTGTAAAAAACAATAAACTTCGCTAATGAGCGCGCTACTGGACTGACAAACAGACATCTCAACTATGTATATTTAACGAGGCGAACTCGCAGCTGCATTTAAATGATCGTAAATGTGAAGTTGTAAAAAACAGTGATTTTATATTATTCGCGAACGAAGGTTTAATCTGATAAGTGATATACCGTGTCGTGTTGAATCTGTAGCAGCTTAGCGTAGTGCAATGTGAACTTGTGCGTATATTAATAGCCCGTGTTTCCGAACTGGTAATAGTCGATTTGGCCTGATATTTTATTTATAGGATGTCCCTCAGTTCGGTGTGTCTTTTGACATAGGCCTCCTCCAACTGCTTCCACTGCACTCTATCGTTTGCAACTCTCGTCCAGTAAGGTTCCAATGTTAGGCGGAAATCGTCTTCCCACCTTCTTAATGGGCGACCCCGCTGTCTGGTTCCGTCTCTTGGGTACCAGAGTGTTACCTGCTTACTCCATTTCTTGTGCGTACAGAATATATATATATATATATATATATATATATATTTAACTATTGGTGAAATTGTCATTATACGATAGCGAAGTGGTATTTAGACTATAATAACTGTTTACGACCTTCTTGTGTAGTAGTTACCTAGTTACTAAGGTCAGCTCGGTCACTATGGAGGCAATCTCCATCTACAGAGTATATTCATTAGAATGTTCCCGCGACTACCATTCATCTGGCTTCGCAAACATATTTCGCGGGTGAATGCGACCGTCTTCGTGTGCGTTTCCACTGATGCGGAGGTGGGTGGAAGGGAATGAAAAGGAGTGGGCCGTGATTTGTCAATCATAGTGCTCAAAATCTCCACTACGCATCAGTGGAAACAGTGTGAACCGAGTGGATGGAAGCTACGCGGACTTTCAAATAAAATAGACGAAAATGCGGCTCCGAGTCAAACAATATGAAGTCGCGTAGGTTGTGGTGCACCATAGCCTGCGGTGCGGCGGCAGCGCGGCGTGGGAAATCATAGTGAAATTCTACCGGAAAGCAGAATCGCTTCATTTCAATGAAAAACCTTGCCGATTTTCACCGCTCTTTTTTGCCCCGGCTTTACTCCGCCCAGCTCAGTGGAAACGTGCATAGGGTCGTATGCGTGAGTAACGTGGTAGGAGAGAGATGCCCGATGCACGTTTGCAGATGCAATATAGATAGTGGCTTGTAGTGCCACTCGCCACTCTTTAGAACTCTATGCTCTACCTACAACATATGTAGGTGGCCTCGTTTCGTCTTTATATACCGTTACATAGATACTGGAGGCCTTAAAGCGCTCATATTTAATCACTAATGAGGGTAGATTATATTTTGATGTCACAATATAAATACTGATTTAAAAAAAATACTGATTTTAATTAGCTTACTATAAAATCACCTGCGAACTTAGTTTGCCAGTTCAGACTAGCTACCGTAATATGAGTCGTATCACTAACTTCCATCTGTTAGAAGGTTTAAAGTCTCACTCGCTTCTCTACATATTTAATAACTGCTCTACATTCCTGTGTTGTGGTTTGTATTGTCCATTTTTCTCTCTCACAGCTAACACCTGCACTTACAAGCACCGCAGAGTTTTTGTGCGGCAAAATCTCGTTAGTTCGTTTTGTTGCTCAGTTTCTGCGGGCAGCGGCTTAATAGACATGCGAGATGACTTTTAGCTGCACTCATATTGATGTTATGTAGTATAGAGTAGAATACTTAGACAACCGAGACAGGTGGTTTGGAGAAGTGATAAAAGCCTTTTCGACTCGCTTTATTGTGCAATAATAATTTGTAACTTCTTCAAGATGAGTATTGTATGCGATGTATGTAATAGGGTCGCTTCCTTTACGTATGGGACCTAAACACTGCTATTGGAATCTAGGTGATCTTCATCTCTGCTTACACCTTTGGGTAATACAAGCGTGAGCGTTTGTAAACGTATTGTCGATAAATGAACACAAACCAGGTAGTAGGAGAGGACGACAGGAAACAAATAAGGGCGAACACAAACAAGACGAGTGCAAGCCTTTTAGTGAATAAAAAGTGCATGTCGGTAATGGCGGCGGCTGGAGCATGTCATGCCTTATATAATCATTTACAAGTTTTATAGTCAACCTTTTTGCAAAGGCTTTTCGCAAAGGATTGGGCTGGCCACATCTGTCAAAGAACTGATAATAGCTGGGGAAAGCGAGTTCTCGAATGGAGACCAAACGTATTGTAGGACGCCCTCCAGCTAGGTGGAGTGACGATCTGCGAAAGATAGCCAGCAGTGGCTGGATGTGACAAGCCGACGGCAGGGTAAAATGGCGCTTATATGTCCAGCAGTCCATGCTATAGGCCGATGGTGATAGTCGTGTCTTGTCGGGCTAAAACTTTGAAGGGCAGACACTAGCCTCCACCACCCAGGGAATTCTAGTGTGGAGGCGGCACACTAGAATAAAACATTTATTGTTATCTTTTGTTTGTTTGGTAATAAATTTATCTTTATCTGTTAAATCGTTTTTCCAAATATTATGTTCAACTAGCTTTCCGCCCGCGGCTTCGCCCGCGTGTATGTCGATTATCGCGCCAAAACATTACCTTCTTTTTGCGCAGTCGGATAAAAACTATCCTATGTCCTTTCTCGGGTCTCAAACTACCTCCATACCCAATTTCATCCAAATCCGTTCAGTAGTTTTTGCGTGAAAGCGTAACAAACAAACTTACATTCGCATTTATAATATTAGTATAGATATAGATAGATAATATTAGTATAGATGATTGACATGTTTCCGTGCTAACCTACTTAAGTAAGTCTGATGAGCCGATGTACCTAAACAAAGAAATTCCAATGCCTATTACTAACAGACGCTCATTTGTGAGAATTTATGATTGCATTGTATTGTTTAGTCTTTCCCACGAATACCTAATACTAACAACATTTTGATATGTGGTAGTATTTACATAGATGTATTTTAGGTAACATGCTCCATGTTGTGATGCATTAAGTAGATAGGTTTGTTGTTTAAATTTACGTGGTCTCGTGTTCATTCAACATACCTACCAAATTTGAACAAAGTCGCACGTTTCATAAAATGTTGTCGGAACCAAACAGTCGCAATGCAAGACTTCGTTCAAGTTCATGGCTCATATTATTGTAGTTAGATAATTCTGTAGATATTGATAGTGTAAATGTTTAGGACACGACAGGACTGACATACGCTGCGCGTAAAAATTCCTATTAAAGAGAGAAAAACCTGACAAACCTGATAGACCATTGGGTGACTGAACAATGACTTAACTCGTCACCACAGCATGTATTACTACGTGACTGTCGACTAGGTACCAACGAGTAATGTGTGCTAATGTTGCACAAATTTTGCATTTATCAACTTATATCTAGTGTGTGTCAGAGTTGAAGTAAAATAGGTAAGAATCAAGGCATCTTGTAAGTATGTATGTATGTATTTATGAAATAGTTTCAAATGATTTTAAATAATCTCTCCATGTTTCCCTCTAACTATATCCACACTCTAGTTCTCTCGAACATGTCATCAGAAGGGTCTCGCATCGATAACAGAGCTGCATGAACAGCACCTTCCGCGCGCAGGATTAATACAAGATCAGCTCGGTTCCTTGGTGTCGCGACCCATTGGTATTAGTAAGCCCCACGGGTGGAAACTGATTTCATAGAAGTAATAATCTGCAAGCAATGCATGTAATGCACCTTTCCGTTCAGTGCAGTACTCAATAACTAACTTGTGGTCCAGATATGTAAATAAATAATATTTGTACTACCTAGCTATGAGTACCTATTTCAATTTCAATCATCGACCAAGTCATAATCAAATAGAAGCCGATAGCCATGCTTCGTATTGTTGATATCCTGGCTCCTTGCCAGGGGCCCTACTCTAGTACGGTTTCCGTTAGAAAGCTACCATAATTATACCGTGCCATATTGTACGAGTATGAATTGTATTAAGATAAAACGTAGTCCGAACGAATAGTGTGTGAGAGTAGAGTAGCGTCCCAGAGCCGATATATCCGTAGATTCCAATGCAATCTCGTTCCAATTTCGTGGAATGCGTCCGTCGCCTAATCCAACGGTTTACTTGTGTGGTACGTACGAGTCGTTCGAATACTCTAGTACTGACGGAATGGAACTTTTTACATTTATCGACTAGTATTATTACTATGACTTTATCGTACTACATGACTTTAGCCTCATTGTGGATTTTTTCACTTTGAGAAAATATTTAGAGAAAATCTGTGTTTGGCTTGAGTTTAGTGTAATTTGTTTTTACAAAAGAAGAATGCTTTGGCATACAGATCAGATAATTTAAAAATTAAAGACTCTACATAATAATATGAAGTTAAAATGGATTTTGTCTTTTTCTCACTAGCCAAAGACAAACAAAGACAAACGAATTATAAATCTATTCTGGCTATTTTATGGTTATAAAACGTATAGTATTCTAGCTATTTTATGATTATAAGGGGGATAGGCAGCAGTGGCGCAGTGGTAAGGGCGTCGCCTTAGAAATATAAGGTCGCAGCAGTAAAACACTATTTATAGGTATAACTCGACACTGTTCCTGGATTGTGTCTCTCGTTTTGAGCACGCTTACGGGTGCTTAGTGCTAGTTCAGTGACTATAAAGTGAACTTTACTCGTATATGACAACTTGAGCGAATTGAGCTGAATATTTAAATGTTAAGGTTAACAGCGGTCGCAAATTCAGGTTCCGTCATTTGTTGAACCTACTTCATTATACATATAACCTTTACCATTAGGTTATTGTAATAAAAGGCCCTTTATTGAAAAGGTAATTCTAATCCCAACGTAAAAACGACGGGGTGAGGCTTCAGAAAGGATGAACCGATTATGACTATGTTTCTTTTTTGTTTGAAAGGCGAATTAGTCAGGAGTGTTTTTAGCTACACAAAATTAAAGTTTAGGTTTACAGCAGCGTAGAGTCACGCCAGTGTTACCCTCTAAGGTGTAAGCGCAGCGGTTACACACACGCGCAAGCGGCAGCAACAGTTACATTACACATTACTGTTACAATATAAACTAAAACCAAAAAAAAAAAATAACTAAAAGTGTAACCCACACGGATGCCAGCGGAATAATTTATAGCACTTAATGAAATGTATAGCTAGCACATATTACTGTAATCAGCTCTGATGGGATGAAGAGATGGGAGATGGGAGGAACCTTAGATTACAATATCCGTGGTGCTTAGCCCATTTTCATGAGACTATTTTAAACCTCTCTTTTTTCTCTATGCTGTCTCCCGTTTTGCCTGGAGGGAAGTGGACAATGTAACTTTCCAACTCCTCCTATTATCCTTATGATTAAATTCATACGGGATATATATTACAGGAGTAGCAATACCGGGATTGCGGTGGTGGGTTAAGTCCCATAAAAAGCATTAATAATTAAAAGAGACAAATCATTTTAACATAATCCATGGTAGAAATGAGCATTATTATTTGTACCTTGATGCTCAATACTTCCGAAAATAAAAACATAATCGCAGAAATATAAATAGGTATCTACCTAAAATAAAATAACTTAATTAAATATGCACAGGCACGGCACACTCTATGCTTAATGAGGCTCGGGTACATTCAACTAGTTCTACGCGCAAACACAATCAAAAACCAACGCAGCGACCAAGTTTGCGACCAATTTGTTGTAATTACAACCTTACAATATCAGTGGGACAAGGCAAAATGCACTTTATGCTTTAGGCAATAAGTGCTAAGAAGTGTGTGCTACGTATGTTGGGTTATAGTTCTAATTAAGCAGAGTTGGTAGTTGGTAAAGCAACCCGTATGCACGCAGCGAGAGAGTAGATGTAGAGGTGGGAAGTTTTGGAACTTTCGCGGTCCAAGTAGAACACTGATTGTTACTAAATATTTTTGTTTGAAATATTGGGTATAACATAGATATCTAATATTTATAATTATCTCTCACAAAAAGGTACACAATACAATAAATAACTATAGTCTTTATATTGATTTGTGGGAGCAATATTTACCTAAATACCTATGTATTTTTAAAGTCTAGTTGATATCGGCAATAATTTTTATTTTTTTTACCTAAGAGAATAATTTATTAGGTAGCTAGAGATAAATTATATTATTCTCACAATATTTGGATCCATGTTTTAAAACATTTAAGCGCACATGCCTATTAGTACACACAAAAACTCATTAGGTAATTGTAAATTATAGTAGTTTGATTTGTATTGTTGAGACGAACGTCGCGAAAACTTTTGGAACAGTTTTGTCGCGTGGTTTTGTTGGACCACAATTAAGTTTAGGAACACTACAAACAACTATTAATTAGAAGTTCCAATAACTTTTGAATATTGCTCGTCTTTCTGTCGTCATTTTATACGTTTGTATATAGTTCAGTATGTTTATGTTCAACAAGCTGTTCATCACTTTAGCTGTAGGCTGTAAAATTTGAGCTGTACAAATAGAAATCACGTCAACCCTTTTAATGTCCCACGGCTGGGCATAGGTCTTCTCTTAACTATCTTATGTGTTGAGAAAGTTTAGGCCATAATCCACACACGCTGGCCAAGTGCGGGTTGGTGGATGTCACATGTCCTTGAATAATTGGTACCGATACTGAGCAGCGGCGATGTAACAAATCACACAAAGATGTGTGGGCTCGGCTGGGAATTGAAACCGCGACCTTATATTTCTAAGGCGAGGCCCGTACCGCTGCGATGCCGCTATTCTAGAAATAGTAATACGCGGGATAATCTTTTCCTACGGTTTGTATTCTTTATGGAGTATTATTGTCACTTAGTAGTTTCAATTTTACCTAGTATACTATTTTTTTTTAATCCCACCTCCTTACACATGGAAGATTCAACCTCTTTTTACATACAACCGTTTGAAGCGTTTTAAAAAAGACAACATTTTCAAAAACAAATGCTTGTCGAATTTTTCCATTATTATACTCTTTTTTTGCCAACAAAACGTATGCATTGTTTCTCTCATCTCTCCTGATCTTGTTCCTGAACTACACAATTTTACCACTATTATATTATCTGTGGTTGTACTTACTTTTCTAAATAAATGTTACATATTTCAGTAAAATAATAAGCATGCTTTTCTTTGAAAATAGCATCGTATGCTCGTTCTTTAAGATGTTTTGTCTTCCAGAATTAAGACAGAGTGTATCTAGAGAACAAGCAAACAGTGTTCCATTTCACGAAATGTAACAACTTCTGAAGCACTCTGAGTTATACTAATTACACGTCGCTGCACTTTTAAAACGAATCTATAATCTATTACACGAACACACTCCGAGTGAAGCAGATTGCATGCATTAGTATGCGGGGTGTTAACCCACGACCGCAGTCAACTACGCGACCCATTCCACACTAAGCAATTAAATTAAGATTGCTTTTTCTGTGTAACGTATAAGTCTTTACAGTACAGCAATTATCATCGCACTATGCGCCTGTGGAGACTGGACGATCAGGTGGTAGTGGAAGAAAGGGAAGAACTTCTGGCGAGGTATGATGCCCGGCACCACGGGCACCCAATTGTTCTTATCGGGGAATTTTGTATTTAAACTAATTGTCGGTGAAACTTTGCTTGTGCGATTCAGGACTGCTATGACGTCACGTCTCTTGAGTGGCGTTAGGTATGTAAAGTCACTGGCAGTCTGACTGGGGAGACAGAGAATACTCGCAGAGTTATTAATAATAATAGTAGTGAAGGAAAAGATCATTAGGAAATCGGCATGTCTAAGAACCAATCTTTCGTGTCGTGGACATGTCACATCCACTAATCCGCTCTTGGCCAGCGTGTGCGGATTAAGACCAGTACGTTGAGAGAGCACTCTAAACTCATAGGATAGTTGAGAGATAACCCGAGCGCGCACTGCCCATCGGTGGACACTAAAAAAGGGTTCAAGTGAATAAATAATATCTTTAGGTCATGTTCTTGAGTGGTAGCTTGTGCCCGTCAACATCTAAAATCCCGACAACGAATGAGAGATGCCTCTGGTGTTGCAAACATCCTTAAGCTGCGGTGCTTACCATCAGATGAGCCGTATGCTGGTTTGCGAATTCATAGTATAACAAAAATACTCAATTACCTTCTGACTGAACAGATACAGTATAGACAAGCTGCGACTGCTGTAACACATTTGCCCACAGTTGTTTCTATGCAGGAGTATGTACTCTACTTTTTAGCTTTGCACTCGTTGTCTACCGAGTGGTATGAAATGTTTAGACTGAACATTTTAATACAAAATGTGCGCGATACGTGTACTGAACAAACGCTACATAATTTCATACATATGTATGAGTTCTTTCGTATCTGATATAATCAACTCGAGCAGACATACTGTATAATAACGTAGGTATATATATAGATAAGTGTAGAAGAGTTTATCTATATTTTTCAGTGATATCCTGCTGTAATGACACGATTACCAACCAAAGAAAAGTCAACTGGTTCTCTTTAACTCAAGTGATATATGTATATGTACCTATATTTCATTTTATTTTATGATGTGCCAATAGTTCACATATTAATAAATTACAATTTAATATCAAGGACTCCGCACTGATATGTATACAAGTAACAGGCACATTCAACATTCATTTTAAGATCGCGTGCAAAAAAAATCTATATTAAAATTTAACAAGTTTAGACATGGATATAAAACAAGGATGAAATCTGTCACACACATCCAACATGTCTACGGATATAGTCAGTTTGGAGTGCTTCAGCAATTTAAAGTAATTTTTACCAGTTTCTGAAAAAAAACGTATATTTGCCGTATATATGTTTATGTATGTTCACCGTTTACTCCGTTACATGAGGACTGATTTTAATGAAATTATTTTTTGATCAGATGAAGGACTTCGGAGATATAGAACAAAACTCATTCAATCACAGTAAAATAGTCGCAACCGGTAGTATTGTTTTAAAATTAATACCTACAAAGCGTTACGAATACTTTGTAGAAATCCAGTGTTGAAAATTACACTTATATCTGGATCGCGCTATTACTAAAATAGCTGAATCCAGATTTAAGTGTAATTTTCTATTATTGTTTTGTTTTTTACGTACCTACAATCGATGGCTAACCACTAACAAAAAGGAAGGAGGGTGGTATGGACACCCTCCTCCCACTTCCCATGATTAATTATACCATGTAGAGTATAGATTTTACTGGAATTTTATTATGAGGATAAACAAAAGTTTGGAGAATGTATAGGGTGCACTACAAAAATGTGAAAAATATATTTTTAAGATCTCTAGTCATCTCATCTCATGAGATACCTATTGACCTATTTCGCCTAACTTGTATCTTATCACTACATATTGTCGTTGTTGATTGGTTCGTTCAAGGACAAGAACTTGCAACAGCTTATTTTGATTGGTTCAATCAAAATAAGCTGTTATCCCCGATACCCCGCCAACTTTTGACGATTAAAATTTTCTACATTATTCTTATAATAATGTGTCCGTCTAGTGGCGTCTAGTAGGTATCTAGTCGGTGGTCCCCAGACACCAATGATGAATGTATAACGTGTGTATAACTTTAAATAAAAACTCGTCGCACTAAACAAACTTGTTCCCAGTGCGGCGATACGATGCGACGTAAACAACGTTTAGTTGTACAATGAATGCTCAGCTCAATGTTTTCTCCTTGTGTACCTATACATACTCTATCGCTTGAATATAAACTGCAGTCTTTACATTTACCGTATTCAAATAAGAGGAGGTTTTCGATTTGGATGTTTTATTAAATGTTTGTTTGGGTACAATATAGCACACGATTTATTCGTATCGACGGATATAGCTATAGTTTGGAATGGACTTGTATTCGACGTCTCTTGCGTGATTGGACTGGCGTTGCCATAGCCAGCCCAGCTCCAGGAGAAATACTAGCAGACCATTCATTTTGTTGACGGCTTCCTCTAGGTGATCCGCTCTGTATCTCGCCACCCCTGGACAGCAAGTGACCACGTGGGTGGCTGTTTCTTCCGTCTCCATACATGCCCTACACAGAGGGCTGTCTGCACACCTATAGTGAAAAGATGCACGGTAACGCATGACCCGTTACAATGCCAGTGATTAGGCGAAGCTGTGCCTTTGTGAGCTGTTACAGCCTACTCCCCAGTTCCACATTAATGCTGGGCAGTATGTCTTTAATTTGCCTACATGTGTTTTACCCCTAGTTTCCACTGGCGAAACATGCACAAGAAAACATGTTGCAAGCATTACCTATCTCTGTCACGTAGAGGTGAGTAGAAAGAGAAAGACTACGCTAGTATCATGTTTTGTTGTGCAGTGCAAACGCACAGTAACTCTTGCCATTATTGTTAATGCCACATTTTAGTAATATATCGTTATTTGTTACGTGTCCAATTGCGGAATTCTTTTTTGTTCATTAATCTATAAATTCCAAAATAAACGAAAATTTTACTTGTATGTGCTTATTTCTTTACCAGAATAAAATAAAAGTAGTATTTTTTTAAATTTACGCTAATATCACACATTGAAATAAAACTATTTTAATAAGGATTTTATCGCGGTTTATTTTAGATTTGAAATCCCGACGTAAACCCGAATCCTTTAATGTCACGGGTGGGCGGTGACGTCCAAACTTAATATGAATCACAAATAAAAACATCCGTCATAAAATAGTTTTATTTTAATAAAATGGATGTAGTTTTTCTTATTTCCACAAAATCGAGAGGTAAATAGTAGATGGAGGTTTTCCTTTACAAAATAATTCTCTAAAGATGGTATTAAATAAATCCGGAACTACACTTTCTGTTACTTTACGAAACCTGTTCATAAATAACATCAGACAGGTTTAGTAGTTCGTCAGGCGACACTTTTTTACGCGCGCGTTTAATTGAACGTCAATGTCACAACACTGAGACCTACCTGACGTGATGTATGAGACTCTACCTACATAGAAAGGGGAACGTATGGGGAAAGTTTAATGGGGTTACGAAGTCAGATTGAAGAAATACACTTGGGATTGAGACAGAAAAGTGAAGCGAAGATTTAAATATTGATATGGTGAACCACGTGTAAGGTTTCTGAGTGTACGTGCACACCTATAGACGCAAGTGACTCAACTATTTCACTTCAACCCTTTTTAGTGTCCCACAGCTGGGTACGGATCTTCTCTCAACTATATTAAGAGTTAAGAGAGTTTAGGCTTTAATACCCACACGCCAAGCGTGCCAAGGTGGATATCAAAAGTCCTTCAATGATTACTTCCTACACATGCCGGTTTTTTCAAGATGTTTTCCTTCACCGATATTGAGTAGCGGCGATGAACCAATTTACACAAAGGTGTGTGGGCACGGCTGGGGATCAAACCCGCTACCTTATATTTCAAAGGCGAGGACGATACCGCAGCATTACCAACTCACCTATACTAATATTATATAGCTGAAGATATTTGGCGAATCTACAATCTATTGCTGTGCTAAATTTCATCCATACCGGTCCAGTAGTTTTTGCTTGATAGAGTAACAAACTTACATCTACACATACCTACACACAGTGCATTTATAATATTAGTAGGAAGTAAGATAAATTCGTACGGTACATTAACAATTAAGTGTTTCACAATCTACATACAGATGGATAATTTGAGTTTAGCTTATCATAAAGATATTCTCTGATCCCAATCTCTACGGAGACACAATATGACTAGTTACAATTCTATACCAACTATAGGTACAGTAG
Organism: Meganola albula; assembly: GCA_936450015.1. Lineage (NCBI taxonomy): Eukaryota > Metazoa > Arthropoda > Insecta > Lepidoptera > Nolidae > Meganola > Meganola albula. Next base: position 14,128,387 of record OW388153.1, read on the forward strand.
GAAGTGTTTTAATTTAATCTAAATGGTAGCATTTCGTAAAGTAAGCAAATATAAAACGGCCCAGTTCCACAGACGTAGTTACGATTCAATTAGTGTGGGAGACGTAATGGCGGCGGCCGCTCGGTGAACTTGACGGTTATAGCTTCTGCTGTGTTTACGAATGTTGCATGTTTCACTTTAGTAAGCCACTTGGGGATCAGTTAATTTTATTGTTATTTTCATAAGAAGTTCATGTTAATTGAAATACGTCTATTTATTTATTAGAGGAATTCTATACACAATATGAGCTAATTAAAACTAACTTACAAATGAATAACAATTGTGTTGGGGTTTTCTCGTTGTTGACGGAATCCCGGTAGTTATTGTAAACACCAAACCACAAAGTAATAGAAAAGTAAAGTTTATTTGTTATCCGAAGGCTAAGTAAAGTGTCTGAGTCGTACTTTAGTTGGTAAATAAATTTTGACACATTAGCACTTGTCTGAGGTTAAGTGACGACTAAAAATACTTAATTAGGTTGCAAATAATGCGTGAGAGATTAAATGCTGTATGAGCGAAAATGGCTCGTACAAATTGGTTGATTAAATACGATATATTTTAAAGTCCCTAACTATGTTATCAACTCACTCCTACTGAACCCGGTGCACGGGCAGGCGGCAACATGCGGCATTGCTGCTTGCCGTCAGGGTCGAATCCCGGAAGAATTTTTGACGCGTTAGTTTAGGTTAGGCATTAGGTAATTAGTTTAGTTTTTCTACAAATTACGCGGCTCCACCGACGCGCGACGTGTGTAACGGTAATTGCACAAAACCTCTTTTTGCGCAAACAGATAAACGCTATCCGTCCTTCCCCGGGTCCATACCAAATTTCATCCAAATCGGTTCAGTAGTTTAGGCGTGACGTGTTTTGTCTACTATTGTGTGGACTAGGATAAGCTGATGATGATGATGATGATGATGTGTTTTGTGTGACGGATAGACAGAGATAATTTCGGATTTATATTGGGATTAGCTGCATTGTTTTTTTAAACTACTAAGTTGGCAAACATACGGCCCACCGATGGCAAGCAGTCGCCTTAGACTATGGACGCTCGCAACACCAGAGGTATTATTCGCGTATTGCTGACCTTTTAAATGTCCACGTTGGCTACCTTACTTACACTCAGAAACACACCCAGTTATTACAGTGCATGTATTCTGTAAGGTGAACGGTACCTCCCCAGACAGGCTGCTTATAGAGCGACGATAATCGTTGTGTCTCGTAACTATCTATTAGATTATTATATACTAGCAGCATTGAAATATTTACATGGTCGCGGGTTCAATCCCTAGCCATGCCCATCACACTTTTGTATTAATGATTTCATCACCGCTACTCGATATCGGTAAAGGAAAACTTCGTGAAACCGGCATGACTAAGAACTAATAATGTTTACAATATACGCTACATAACGTAAGGTTGCTTCGATCACAAAACGTCCCCAAAGTGTTTCTTATTCATAGAATTTTGACACTCAGATTGTTACGTATTTACTTGCAGGCACATCGCCCAAACTAAATTAAATCTTGTCTCGTACGTTTACGGTAGGAACTGGAAGAAACTATTGGTAGGTATTTATGACGTTTTACTTTTGAATTGTAAGTTTGAAAGCAATTCAACTTTTCTACTTAGAAATATGTTTTTGATGAGCGGATTTCTGCGTGTGATCGTAAACATTTACGTAGGAACCATCACACCGACAGTACCTACACATAACCTCTTGACTCCTACCACTCCTAGCCGTATTCTAGCTACGGCGGCCAATCTAAGCTGAATAGTCAGGTACGCAGGAGATATTATAGTGGACAAGTGTGTGCGCTAACTCAAATGCACTTTCTATTCCGATGAAAGGCCGGTGGCATGGTCGGTAAGATACTCGCTTTTCACGCCGCAGGTTGTGGGTTTTATTCCCATTCAAGTCAGACATTTGTGTGATTTCTGTTTGTCTTGAGTCTGCGTGAAATCTTCTACTATATAAAAATAAGTCGGGTTTTCTTTCCTGACGCTATAACTCCAGAACGCACGAACCGATTTCCACGGTTTTGCATTCGTTGGAAAGGTCTCGGGCTCCGTGAGGTTTATAGCAAAAAAATGAAAAACTGAAAAAAAATAAAAAAAGAGTAAAAAAATGGAATTAATGAATCGAAAAATGAGTTGGTAAGCGCATAACTCGAGAACGGCTGAACCGAATATTTTTTTAGAATACTCCTTGAAGTACAAGGATGGTTCTTACGCAAAGAAAAAAAACAACTTCCTAAGAAACAGCCTAACTGATTCGGTAGGTCTGAGAATCGGTCGTAATCTATTTTCGGCCCCAGTAGGTGGCACTGTTTTACAGGGCAGGACGATGTCTGCGGGGTCCGCTAGTTATCTATGATAGCGTTCCAATTAATTAAGACATGTTTTGATTATATTATAAAAACATTTAATTATATTGTAATTGTAAACTAAATCAGATTATATTATAGGTCTTTATTATTTGCAAATTATTTGTAATATAAGGCGAACAAAGCAACACGTGCAGTCAAACGATCAAAACAACAGGTAGGCTTGCCCCACTACTCGTTCAGGTTGTTTTGATCGCCTTATAAATACCTGCTGTCTGTATCACTGAATCATTCGTGTTTGAGCTATCATTGAATAAACACAGTTGTTAAATTACCATAACGTATTTTATTATGGATCATCACCTCACTCCAACATCGGAAGCCGTGGATGAACGCGCCCTCAGTCCTAATCCTGACAGAGCCTCACCTATACTACAACGTGAGTCTGGGCGATCTCCGTTTAATACCCGCAACATCAATAATGAAGGAACTGACGAGATGTCACTTCTGAGACTTCAAGTCCAATTATTACAACAACTTCTTGGACAAAAAGTATCTGGGACAACAATGGCGACGCAAAAGTTAAGTGAGATTTACTTACCTATTTTCGACCCGGATGATTGTCGATTGACAGTAGAAGAATGGTGCAAGCAGGTAGATTCGCTAATCAATCTACGTGGATACCCCATGACGACCGCAATGATGAAAGGATTGTCATGTTTACGAGGACGCGCTAAGCTTTGGGCTGATACTAACGCGCACAGATATGCATCGTGGGCCGACGTAAAGCACGAACTATACACGCAATTTAAAGCAGAATCCCGTTACATCCATTTTGCCAACAAGTTCCGTGAATACACATCTAATGACGCAAAAAATTACTCTGAGTACGTCAGTGAAGCTTGGCGGATATTTTCAAGAATCTCTCCAAACGCTCCAGAAGATCTAATGGTTGAAGCTGTCATATCAGGAATCCGTCCGAAATTTATTCAAGCAGAACTGATGCGATCGACTCCCAAGTCACAAGCTGAGTTAATCGCTAGTCTACACCATTATAGAAAACGTCCAGCTCCAGCTGAATTTTCGTCAGGTAATGAACCCTATGCGAAACAACCACGTACCGAATTTAAATGCAATAGATGCGGAGAACCAGGACATCGAGTACGAGATTGTAAAATCTCCTACTGCGAGTTTTGCAAGCGAATGGGACATCTCACCAAAGATTGCCGCTCAAAGCTAAGGTCAGCCAACAAAGGCGAATCCCAGGCAAATCTAGTCCAACGCGAAACACCTGTGAACACACAAATCAGCTTTGGTAAGCAAACTCTTTCTTGTTTAATTGATACTGGTGCCGAATGTTCCTTAATCTCACAAAAAGTAGCTGGATCTATTCCTGGAAAACGTACTACTGAAATTCTTACTTTGCGTAGTATCACAAATCAACCTTTGGTATCTAACGAGGTAATTCATACCACAGCTAATTTAAATGGAGTAACATTTGACGTTACTTTACATGTTGTAGAAAAATTGCCGTATTCTGTTATCCTTGGTATGGACACCCTAAAAACTCCCGGTCTCAAAATTACAATTACTTCCAGTGGTATAACAGTTAATAGGGAATTTGACGTTTGTTATTCTGCTCTTGAAGATTTTTGTGACTCTATCGATTCTGACCTAACTGGCGATTATCAAACTCAACTTAATCAATTATTGAATCAACACAAAGACATTTTTGGTATCAAAAATTCGGTTCGAAAAATAACAACTGGTGTTTTATCAATCCGGTTGAAGGATCCCAATCGCATAGTGCAAAGACGACCATATAGACTAGCTCCCGCAGAAAGAGAGAAGGTTAAAGAAATCATCCAAGACCTAAAAAATAAAGGCATTATCCGAGATAGTTGTTCTCCTTATTCTAGCCCCATTCTTTTGGTAAAAAAGAAAAATGGTACAGACCGTCTTTGTGTGGACTTTAGAGAATTAAATATGAATATAGTAAGAGACAATTACCCCCTGCCTTTGATTCAGGACCAGATTGATAAATTAGGAAAGGCCAAGTTTTTTACTAGTTTAGATATGGAATCTGGCTTTCACCAAATCCCCATTGACGAAAAATCAATAGAAAAAACAGCTTTTGTAACACCCGATGGGCAGTTTGAATATTTGACAATGCCGTTTGGATTATGTAATGCCCCTTCCGTATATCAGCGTGCAATCAATAAAGCTCTAGGAGATTATAAAGATTCAATTGCATTAGTTTACATGGACGATGTCCTTATTCCATCAGAAACTGAAGAAGAAGGTCTGCACCATTTAGACTTGGTATTAAAAAAACTATTTGCTTCAGGTTTTTCACTTAATTTATCCAAATGTAAATTTTTAAAGAACTCTGTTGAATACTTAGGTAATATTATTTCAAACGGTGAAGTCAAACCTAGCCCACATAAAACAAATGCACTTAAAAACTCGCAACCCCCCACATGTGTTAAGCAATTGCGACAATTTAATGGTCTAGCTAGTTATTTCCGTAGATTTATACCAAAATTTTCGCAAAAAATGGCACCTCTCTACCAACTAACAAAAAAGGATAGCACTTGGGAATGGACCAAAAAACACGAAGCTATTAGACAAGAAATTATAACTTACCTTACGTCAGAACCTATACTCTCTATATTCCATAATGATCTACCTATTGAAATTCATACTGATGCTAGTTCCCTTGGATATGGAGCAATGCTTATTCAAACTGAAAATAGTCGCCGCAAAGTTATTGGCTACTTTAGTTTACGAACAACGTCACCAGAATCGAAATACCATTCTTACGAATTAGAAACTCTCGCAGTGGTCAAGGCTTTAAAACATTTTAGGCATTTTCTGTTCGGTAGACATTTTACAGTGGTTACTGACTGCAACGCTCTTAAAGCAAGTCGAACAAAAAAGGAGTTAACACCACGCGTACACAGATGGTGGTCCTTTTAACAAAATTTTGAATTTGACATTAAATACAGAAAAGGTGAAGAAATGTCACACGTAGATTTTTTGAGTAGAAATCCTCCAATTAATATGATAATGCAAGATTCATCTTGGATTATCGTTGAACAAGATAGAGACATTATATTAAAAGATATTAAAGAATCCATAATTAACAAGGAAGACCATGATAAAAAATATACCTTAAAAAATAACATCTTATATATTAAAATTCAAGATAATAAAGGTAAATCCTATAGTAAAATAGTCATACCAGATGCCCTTGTCCGTAATCTAATATATGAATACCATCACTCCCTCTTACACGCCGGTTGGGAACGAACTTTAGAAAAAATGAGAGAACAGTATTGGTTCAAGAATATGTCAAAAAGAGTCAGAAAATTTTGTGATAATTGTTTAAACTGTAAAGTAGGTAAAGAAGCATCAGGTAAAAAACAAATCAGCCTTCATCCGATTGACAAAAACAATAGCCCCTTTCACACTATACATGTAGACTTAATTGGCAACCTAACGGGTAGTACCCAAAAAGCTTACGCATTTGTAGCTATAGACGCTTACACAAAATTTGTTATTATTCATTCATTACGGGATAAAACTTCAAATATCATACTTAAATCTTTCCGTGAAATAATTAACCTCTTTGGCACCCCCAAACGAGTAATCTCCGATAGAGAACCAGCAATAATGGGGAAAGAAATCCAAGATCTCTTTACTTCCGGAGGTATTGAACATCACGCTATCGCCAAAGGTGTACCTAGGGCAAATGGTCAAATCGAACGTTTAATGCGCACTATTAAGGATCACCTTAGCGCCGTAGCTCAAAGTCAAAAAAGAGCTTGGATTACAAAATTAGGCGAACTTCAACTTTCAATTAACTGTACAAAATCTAAGGCAACCGGATACTCCCCATTAGAATTATTGATTGGCAAAGTTTGCTCTCCACCTGCCATTGCACAGTTATGCATATTAGAAAATAATACTGATCGCGACAAAATTCGTAAAGAAGCTGAAATCAGAATGACCGAACAGTCCTCCAAAACTAAAAAACTTTTTGATAAAAAGTGCGCGACAGTTGTACCATTTAAATTAGGGGATTTTGTTTTATGTAAAGATACTCAATGGTCAAACAACAAACTAGGCCCCAAGTATTTAGGTCCATTCCAAATTATTAATATATTACAAAATGATCGATACGAAGTAAGAAACGTACGAAATAACAAGGTCACTAGTGTATCACATGAACATGTAAGAGCCGTACCAAAACCTAATTTAGATGACCATGATAGCGTTATCGAAACAGATGACGGTGAAAACTTATAGCCACTTGTCTGTACGGATCGCATGTGTGATTTAGTCTGACAACTGGGCTTAAAATGACTATTTGAATAACCTTTTTGTCACTTGCCTGTACGGATCACATCAGTGATTTAGTCTTGCAACTGGACTTAAAGGAATTGATTATGTAACTTTTTGTCACTTGCCTGTACGGATCACATTAGTGATTTAGTCTTGCAACTGGACTTAAAGGAATTGATTAAGTAACTTTTTGTCACTTGCCTGTACGGATCACATCAGTGATTTAGTCTTGCAACTGGACATAAAGGAATTGTTTATGTCACTTGCCTGTACGAATCACAATAGTGATTTAGTCTGGCAACTGGACAAAACAATAATGAAATTTGTTTGCCACTTGTCTGTACGGATCATATTGATTTAGTCTGACAACTGGGCAAATAACACCTTCTTGTTTCAGGTTAAAATATCTATTTACGCTCAGGGCACGAGCTTTTTATCAGAATGGCCGTGATAGCGTTCCAATTAATTAAGACATGTTTTGATTATATTATAAAAACATTTAATTATATTGTAATTGTAAACTAAATCAGATTATATTATAGGTCTTTATTATTTGCAAATTATTTGTAATATAAGGCGAACAAAGCAACACGTGCAGTCAAACGATCAAAACAACAGGTAGGCTTGCCCCACTACTCGTTCAGGTTGTTTTGATCGCCTTATAAATACCTGCTGTCTGTATCACTGAATCATTCGTGTTTGAGCTATCATTGAATAAACACAGTTGTTAAATTACCATAACGTATTTTATTATGGATCATCACCTCACTCCAACATCTATATTTAAGTAAGTATGTATTTACAAAAGAAAAGTATTATATGTAGTATATTACCAGATATCTGGTTTCATCAATGGCCGTGTTTGTTAATGTCCCACTATATTATTATTCCCTTTACTCTCAGAGGCCGGTGGGACGGATTGACCGGTGAAATATTGGGCGCAGCTCTATTTAGTGATGAGGAATTAGAAAAGTCTCAACCTTCTTTTGGTCCGGCGCGGGATTCGAACCCACGACCTCCGATGTTAGAGGCGAATACGCTATCTCTTAAACCACCAGTTGTACTGACTGACGGAGTCACAACTTCTCAAGCAAAGACACGTCGTCAAACGACGAGACGCCCGCGCCTGGTGATATGGTAAAATGGGAATGGGTCTAATGGGCTGTACTTGCATCAGCTGCACTTACTGCTTACAGAGTGTATGTATACCATTTTTATCTTTATTATCACTCACCAAGTGAAAGCAAGGTTTAATGAGCTATTAGTTATGTATGATTAAGGAACTGCAGCAGTGAATATGGAGACATTCCACCTGTGGATACCTACATATTACACATATTATTATCACTTTAGTATCCCACTGCTAAGAGTTGAGAGAGTTTTAACCATATTCCACACATGCTGGTCATATGTGATTTGGTGGAAGTCACAGATGTCTTCGAATAGTTAGCTTTTAGACATAATTCAAGAACATATAACTTGCAATCATTATAGAAATCAAACAGAACTTAGATAAAATGTCCATATTCTACTCATACCTAATATGATATAAGAATAAAAAAATACGTATATTAAATCAAACCGTTAACATAATTTTCGTCGGTACAGATTTCTGTCTGTGTCGACATATCACATCTGTTACAAGTTCGAAACATTGCGGTAACATATTTTCTCTATTCCCTATTCCCTCCGCAATGACGACTGAGTGACGGAGCGACACGTTTTACATTGTAACTGGAGCCCGGGGGCTGCAGTTATCAAACACCATTAACGTATGTTAAAAGTTGTAAGATGATCAACAACCAGCGTATGCCGCTTTTTATTTTAGTAAATTTTATAGTAAAACACATTGTTGTCGAAAGTTGCTCGGAATACAAGTACCTAGTTATTTTAAGTTATTCCTTGTGGTGTGGTACTGGTAATTATCTAATTATAGATATCTAAAAGGTCGACAACGTCAAAGTGTCCATTTCTATGGTGACCGATTACCGGGCCTTGTGCTTGTTAGCTAATTTGGTTTTATCAAAAGATTTTGGAGTCTGCTATTCTGCTCCTATTGAATACAGCCTTATGTGTCCCCGACAAATAGCAGCGTTGATGTGCAAGCTGTGCGGAGGAAGAGTACTTGAGGCTTCATAGTAACAAGGGTAAGTATAACAGACCCTACTGTGTTGAAGTTTTCTGTGTTTATCAGCAACATTTTCAGAGATTACTGTGTTTAAATAATGAATAGGTATACAAACAAACTTAAAGATTTATTATATTAACTTAATCAAAACTTAGCTAAGCATAAGAATTTACACTACATTAAACATTTACAATAAGAATAGAGAGAAAGTTAGAGATTAAAATATAATACTATACGCTCGTTAAACATGATTAACTGAAGAACTTGGAAGATAGAAACAAAGCTGTGTCCTTCAAAATCTTAAATCATTTGATAAATACCAATTTATTTCGAAACCTTTCACAAAAGTTGTGAATTATGAGAAACGTAAAAGTTTTCTTAACGTAGAATACTTAACGTTCGAGAGGTCTACTGATGTTTTAACATTATCTAAATACTTAATCAAGTTAAAGGTTGTACAGAGAGATTGAATCAAAGTTCAAAAGATTTTACAACTTGTATAGATTTTGTAAATACTTGTTTGTTTCTAGTTTAAATAAACATGTTAATTTTTGTCCAATACTTAAACCTTTTGAACAAGTGTCCATAGGTCATTGTATTCTATTAACAATTTGATTCAATTGGCTACGAAAATACATAGGTGATAAGAGACTTTTAGACCCTCCGTTGCTACGAGGCTACGAGATCCTTTATTTACTACGAGGCTACGAAATTTTGTGGTTACTACGAGACTACAAAATTCTGTAGTTACTATGAGGCTACGAAGCCCTTTAGTTGCTACGAGGCTACAAAAGTCTGTAGTTGCTAAGAGGCTACGAAATCCTGTGTTACTACGAGACTACGAAATTTTGTAGATGCTTCTAGTGAAATTCATAACGAATTTCTGTAGTTACAACAAGGCTATGAAATACAGCTATAGCAACAATCATAGTGCGTTAAGAAAATAAAATAAAAACTTTTTAAAAACTGTATTTATGTTACTTACGAACAAAAATGCACAATTTTAAGCAGGTATTACATATTTTTACACAGCAGATATGCAAGCCAGTCTGCAAGTAAAATATATCTATTTAAAACAATATCTGGAACATTTCCAACGGTCGCCGCCCTCACTGCCCTGGTACATATACAGTAAGTGACGGGCGCGCTAATGTAAAACGCTCGCTAAACTCAAACCCATTACGGTCAAAGAAAAATAAACTAATATTTCTATTTGAGGTTGAATTCCGAGTTAAATCGAAATAGATTTACAGTCTACAAGTATTAGTTATGTCACCGTTAATTTTATTTGTTTTCATGTTTGTAGAGATAGTTAATTTAACACGTAATAACAAGTTTTGAGGCCATTTTTATAAATTACATGTATTTGGGTATATAATAATGTTGATTCCCGTAAATATTTATATCGGTATATGTCTTCCACGATAGGGCTAGTCCCTAATGATACGGTTATGTCAAACCTATGTCTACTCTCACATGTCTATTTAGTAGTTATACAAAGCTCAATTTATAGTGTAGCATAACTATGTAGAGTGATAATAATATTACACCAGATGTGAATATTCTCGCTGGTTCATCTATACTGTAACCGAGTCGAGTAGTGATCACGCGATGAGGTATTCCTAGAAATGTGTTGCGGACAAGTAGAATCTAATTTGACTGTACTATCTGACGTACTATCAGTTCATATTGGTTTCATAGAAAACCAGTTACCTACCGCCCCTTATCTACAACACAACACTAACTGTAAATTACAATAAAATTGACCCAACCTACTGAAATATTTTGATTACTTTCGCTTCAACCCTTTTTAGTATCCCACAGCTGGGTACGGGTCTTCTCTCAAATATCTTACTAGTTAAGAGATTTTTGAAGTGAAAACTTCTTTAGCGGCGTTGAGCACTTTTTCTGTAATGGGTATAAAATCTTAAACTCGCGTCAGGACACGTGACCCTGATCGAAAAAGTCGGAAAAAGCGTAAGACGGACGCAGGGCGCTTGCGCGAATGTTCGTGTATGTTACAGCGTGCCACGCGCATCCATGGATGGTGACAGCTGATGGCTCGACCGTCTGTGTAGTGATCACATTGTTGTGTATTCGTAAAGTTGATTTTTCGGAGAGATAAACTTTTTAATGTAAAATAATTGTAATAGTTTTAAAGTGTTAAATTTTTAATGTAATATAAATTGTCATGTTTGTGTACGATAGCGCAATAAATGAATATTGTATTCTACCACATAAATGATAGTACTTTTATACTGATAAAGCAATTGGTGCAAAATTATTCCCTAACCATTCCAAAATATCAAACATGCTCAACGTTAATAATCAAGTTTTCACTTCTGCCGGCACTCCCGGAGTGCAACCCGTCGTTTTTATTTATCTTTGAGAGGCTGGTGCTTGACTACAACTTGCCTGATGTTAAACAATGATGTAGTCTACGATGGAACACGCCAGCCTAGTATATGGAATTTGGGCGTCAATCCACACGCGCTGGCCAAGTGCGGCTTGGTGGATGTCACTTGTCATCAACTGATTACTTTAGGCTTGATTGATCGGTCCATTTGTTAAATCAAGAGTGTTGCCACATTCTTGTACATCTTCGTCGCACCGAGACATCGCTGAGCTACACTCCTTTTCGTCAGGGATTAAAATTCCTCATATGTATTATAAGTAAGTAGAGCAGCGGTGGCGCAACGATATCAGGCTCGCGTGCGGATTCGATTCCCGGTCGTGCCCACACATCTATGTGTGAATTGTTTCATCGCCACTGGCAATATCGGTGTAGGAAAACATCGTGAGGAAACCGACATGTCTAAGAACTAATCATTTGAGGACATTGTGACATCCACTAACCCGCACTTGGCCTGCGTGTGTGTAGTAAATTAAGGACCATACGCAACGCATAATATAGTTGAGAGAAGGCCCGTGCCCAGCTTGTGGGACATTAAAAAGGGTTACATACTTTATACCTACTTTATACCATGAGAGAAAGAAACTACTTGTTCTAAGCTTTTTACTATTAATCGTGGTGATGTTGCGAGCTATATAGGTAAGTTCAATACACTAGATTTTTGGAAGCATTAAAAAACGTTGTTTATCTACGAGTAGTCTGTCGGAACAATTTGTTATTAAAAAGAAAAAAGTTTATTGAACTTAATGGCATATACACATGAGCTAGTTACAATATTATGTTATTTATTTTCTTTAAAATCTATAATATAATCTACGAGTATATGACTATGTTCTATGTATATTAGACCAATAACTACTACTAAAAAAAGAGGTGTCGGTTAGCCTGAACTAGATTAATACAACCTGTGTTTCAGGCCAATTAATCAGGTTGATTACATTAGTTATCTAGAGTCCTGGCAGCTTGACGTTTGATGAACATTATTTTTTGATGACTTAAACATGAAATATTGAACAATTCGACGTGTTATAATAAAATTCATTCATAAGTTTTATGTGACACTTTATCTTGTCTATCTACCGAAGTAGACATTGTTTATTATATTTTAGATCTTATTTCGTTGAGGTAGTTTTTTTGTACAATAAAGTAACAAAGGTTAAATGTGACGAACATTTGATCTATGAATTATTAATAACTAAGCGGACATCAAGTAACAGTCAGCTACAAAAGTTGATAAATATATTCAATATTATAAAACATCACATTATGTTTTCAGTTTCTGTTTTTAAGTAATAAATATCTGGATAACCGGTGGATAACCTGGATAGCTTTGCTCGGTATTTTTTTTTAAATGACATTTTCTAAATATGATTCCTAGCTAGATTGATTTATCGCCCCCGAAACCTAATATATACTAAATTTTATGAAAATCGTCGGGGCCGATTCCGAGATTCCAATTATATATAAAGAAGAATACAAGAAAAGAAAGAAGATAAAAAATAAAATAGATAAAAGAAAAGAGATACAAGATAAAAGATAAGATAATAATATTTTTGGCACTTGGTTAAAGTCCTAGGTAATTAGTTGAGATTTCTTGTTACGACACAGGCTGTGCCTAATATGATTAACATAGTGAATTATTGTTATGTATAACTGGACTGCAATAAAACTTTTTGAAATTGAAATTTTTGAATCTTAACATAAAAAATTTCATAAGTACCTAAACGTGACAAATGAAGAAAATATTTTTGTCATTAGTAATTTACAATGAACAGTTACTCGGTGTTAATTTTTAAATCATTTAATGTTAAGCTGTTTTGTAATACTGAATCTGTTAATCGATTTTTGTAGCTGACTGTAGTCACCAGTCAAGGTCCTCGTGTGATCGGCACAACGCGGCGATCATATCGCCAGTCATGACAGTTATTGGTTCAATCTCGTACCTTGTTGAGCGTAGGCACAGATTGTTCATAACAAGGTCAGCGTTCATCTATGTACTTAAGTATTTATATAAACAACGACACGAGCAATTCCGTATTTTCGTCCGGTCAACTCGCGTTCGATGACGACGAGCGTGCTGAATGCCTAGCAGACAGCTTGGAACTTCAGTGTTCTCCTAGCAATCTACCAGTAGCCGCGGCTCACCCTTCTAAGGTGAACGCCGAAGACGAACGTAGATTAGCTAATCCAACGCCGCCTCCGCCACCGTCGCCGCCGGCACCCGTATTCGCGTCCGCGTTGCCGCGTTGCCGTTTCGACACCTCTGCCCGCGCCGCGACCCGTTTCCGTTCTCGCGACCAACAACGCGATCTCGTCTTCTCCTCCGCCACTTATGTGGCGTCACATACCTAACGCCACTCAAGAGACATGACGTCATAACAATCCTGAATCGCAAAAACGAAGTTTCACCGACGATTAGCATATATACAACTTCCCGACATGAACTGTCGGAGGGAGTACCGCGGTCGCCGGGCATTACACCTCGCCCGGCTGGAAGATCTTCCCTTTACACTGGAGGGTCACTACTACCCGATCCTCCAGTCACCTCCACACTTACATTGACTTTTACCTTTAAAAGTAAAAAGTTTTATAACTCTGAATTAAAAATTCAATAAAACCGTCATTAAAATTTTCGAATAAAATATTCTATCAAAATCGGTCCAGGTCATGGTAATTAAGTGATAGTGGTTACAAACTGTATTTGTGTACAAGTATGTTGTCACGTACGTACCACCTGACACGGACACATAAATACACCCTTCTTTTTGTCTGTGATGAAAAATTTAGTCTGCCTCCAGATGCTTGCCTTTATTATGACTTAGTAAAACCTTTCAAAACTAGTTAAATATGCATTAAGTATTATGAGAATGATTTATGAGAATAGTGCGTAAATATATACGATATAGGTAATAGCTTCATTACCGCGACGGGTGTTGTTCCCTTTACTATAATATTGTACACTTCCGTCTCAAGACACGCATCGTTACCGGTGTTGTGTTGCTGTGGTGCTGTCGTGGTGCGGTGGTGTCCTTCACAACACAGACCATCACAATCACATAGAGAACACACAATTTACACTTTTTTACCTACTTATTTGTGTGAGAAAAACTTCTTGACTTTGAACCAGTCTTCGGATTTTCGATGTGCTTTAAGTTACACTGGAATTCGGCGCATGGGAACTAAATGAAAATTAAAATATTAACGTTATTTACATTATTTAAAATGTTACGGAAATTTTTATTTAAATACGATTTCATTATTTAAATGAAAGTAGTTCCTTTGGTACAAAAAAGAATCAAAATCTATCTACATATACTATAATTGGCAGAGTAATAATTATTGTGTAAAGAAACATACAGTCAAATTGACAACCTTTTTTTTTAAGTCGGTTAGAAAATACCGTTGATATTATTTAAACAGTGATAATGTTTAGTCAAATATCTATCAAAATATTATTTTTATAATTTGTTCTAATCGAGTGTCCCAAACACACCTCACGCGATTTTTTTATTCCACTAGTGTTGTTTGATTGTCAAGGTATCTGATTTACGCCTTTAATCTCTACAGATAATTCAAGGATTCCTGAAAATAGTTTATTCAGCTGTGAGTTCTGTTTCCCCCTTTTGGTGATTAAATAATTAACTGCACCCTCCTTTTGCGTGGTGAGGAGTTTCCTCTGATCTGGTAACCGTCTGTGATAAGCAGTTGCGTGCTCCTGATTTATACCGGTCGCCCTTGACCCTGCCGCGTCGTGTGCCGTGCCGTGACGTGACGTGACGTATAATCGATGCCGCTCTCTGATACTAACTGTAGGTACTAACCACTAACTACCATCATTAGCTCGCGTCCGGTTTGTTGCCTTATTCTACGATGCTAATAACATTTAATACCCTTACTTAATTACTAATTTGTTTTTGGAGTGTGAAATGATTAACAACTTATACCATGGTCCGTTCGTCATTTTCATTTGATTCGGATAAGAGCAAATGGTTGCATTATTTATTTTCTTCTAGCTAAGTAAATAATTTGCAATGTCGGGAAGAGACAAGCATTATTTACCAGTGATTATTATAAAATAGCTATCGATAAAATTGGTAAGGGGTTTTCGATTAGTCAGTTAGCTTCAAAAAAAGATTTGAAGAATAGAGAACCTTTCTCTTTATACGTATTACGAAGTCTGTTTAAAATAGAGATCACTGTGGTGTTAAATAAATCGGTTTAAAATAAATGTAAGTGATTTTTAGTATAATTTCATTATAACCTCTGGCGTTGGTCCAAGCAACACAGCGCGCGGTGGTGGTGGCTGGCGGCTCGCCAAAGCCTTAAACAAATTTACTCTCAGCTTTACTCGCCGCGCACCGTCCAGCCACACCTTACCTACCGGACGAACGTTAAGAATAGGCTTACATTATTTCAGGACTAATCTACTTAGATTAACTCAGATTAAACATACACAATATATCTATAGCTTAGTGCTAATGCCACACAACGTCCACTAGGTTTACAAAATGTTTGATCTTTGTCTAATCTCTATTGTTAGCTATGCATTTTTGTAGTTAGTTTCACGATGCACTGCTTGCACACGGGTGCGACAGCGGGTATGTAATGCAAGCGGTGCGCCATATCTCATAAAGTTCTATACTTCACACACAAGGTAGAGGTACAGGTGGCACATACGAGCACGTGCATACCAACGTGTATTGCTCCTGTAGGTACCGGTTTTATTTATTTGTTAGTCTCGTAGTAACAACTAACAAGGTAACATTACCTTTAGTAAATCGGTATTAGAAATCGACTCTTTGAACACAAAAAAATGATTCATGTGTGTTTCCACACCATCCCTTACATCCAGTGCTCCTTGTACTGAACAATGGTAAACGTTGCTGTCTAGCGAGGTACGAGTATTGTGACATCACAACGCCACACAGCGGGTAATGTGCGGGTGGCGTGCGGTCCGCGGCGGCTCGCTGCGGACCGCAGCTGCTCGCTCTCACGCTAATGCGATTTAAATGACGGTTAAACACTATTTGTGTAGTCACTAAACTGTTTACTTGCCGTCTACCGACTCTATACTAACGTCGCCGTCGCTCCTTGTGGTGACCTCTAAGTAGATAGGTACTTTGAAAGTTTTTATGATAGTTTTACTGTACACCTAAAATGTAAAACTGCTTTTATATACCAACTTGTACGCAAGATCGTACCCAAACTAAACTAGTATTTGTTTTGTAATTAAACTAAAAGCAACAACTAGCAAAAATACTATGTTTATTTTTAAAACTCGCATCAACTTCTATTTCATACATTTTTGAAAATCCAATAACACAAAATGCTTTAAACATAGACTTACATAGACTAAGTACTTCTACATGATACAGAAATCGTGTTCGGTTGATAACAGAAGGTCTCGGGTTGAGCAAAACTACGTTTCTAATCTATCTACTTAATATTATAAATCTGAATTTGTTTGGTTGAACCCGTTAAACTCCGAGACTACAGGTCTGATTTGAGAAGATCTTGCACTTTGAAATAGCCTATTTAGTGAGGATTGCTATGGGTTACTTTTGAGTTGCCACTGCTGAGCTTAATATATAAAGTAAGTTAGGCGGGCGAAACCACCGCCGGAAAGCTAGTATATTAGGTACATTAAAAGCTCAAAGTTGAAGAATGTACCTAATGAACGGCTCGACCCCCATTACGAACGAAGTCAAATTTTTTTTTATTGGTAAGATTTGTACGCAATGCGGCTTGTTCTAACGGTTCGGTTGGCGAAATTATTTAAAGTTTATTAAAGGAATATATCTATAAGTAAAGTAGTCTATGGTTTAGCTTGATACTTTTTTTACAACAGTGACGTTAAACTCCCTGAGGAGACATTTAACTCGTTTCGAAGTGCAGTTGGAGAATGTTGTGCGCCTCGCGCTGTACTCGGTGAAGTATAGTGCATAGCCTCGGGTAGCAGGACTATGTAACTACTACTGTAGGTAACACATTTAGAAAGAAAATAGTTGAAATCCACCTGCCACTGCCACGATCTCGCCAAAAATTATTTGTAATCACTAGTGAATTGGTATAATGGGAAGGTGCGTCCCATCGTAGACTACATCATTGCTTAACATCAGGCAAGTTGTAGCAAACGCATGCCTATTTTAGAATAAAATATACATAGCTGAAAACCTTCTTGATCACTTTAGTTTTTAAATAAAGAAAAGCGCATCAAAATTCGTCAAAATGTACGCAGATGCACACGTCTAACTTATAACACGCCCCTTTTTTGTCGATGTGTAAGGTTGATTTGTTAAATGAAACATAAAATGATAATGATAAAGAATGATATATTAACTACACAGATTTACATTATAGATTTGATATTACTAATGATAGATACACGGCGCGGAGTTAACAACTGAGCTACAGGTCGCGGATGCTATGTCGACAAATTTGCTGCAATTAGGTACTAACTGATTGTTATTGTGTTTAAATGCGTTTTATAAAGAAATAAGTTGGTCACTGCGCGGCCGCGTCAACATAAAACTAATACTATTGATTTGTACGGGTTTGCCCGTTTGTACACGATGGTTATTATTATTGGATTATTCATCCAAGGAGCTGGTTCATATTGCTTAAGTACGCAAACTAAACTAAGTTGAACTACACAAACGGTACTCAGGGCGTTTGGTCAGCATCGCCATCAACTGCGACACAATGGCGTCGCCTCGTCGCCGTGTCGTGGCGGCCACACAATACTTCGTTAGCGTCACCGACTCTCTGGTCGTTGTGATTGTTGCAAACTATCTGCGGAGACGTCACATTGTGCTGCATGTGTAACTTGTGCAACTCAACGTAATTGTACCTTTGTCATATAATGCTGTCACTACTAAAACTCTAGAGTGGGACACCACTGCTGGGCAGAGGCTTTCTCTTAGCTACCAAAACATTTGAAACAGTCTAGGCTGGGTATGTGAGGATTGATGGACATCTCATAACGTTGAATGTATTAATTTTAAGACATGTCATTTTCATTACGGTGTTTACTGTTACCTATGTTGAGCAGCGGGTTTTTTTTAATAACTTACTCGTGAACTCGTCTTTGTGTAATTTCAGCCAAGTCTGATGCAGGTGCTCTTATAAAAATAATAAACAATTTGTTATAGTATTCATTCTATAACATCAGTGATGTATTTTAAATTTTGGAGCAATCACGTTGGTACTGATCACAATAAATTGCTCTTAAATTGAGTTATAAAGGTTTAATGCGCGCTATCGTCGATGACAGCCGGCCATAAATAGTACCGAGGGCTTCACCAGTGCTCCACTAGCTCCCCACGAGAGCGGCTACGACCTTTCACTTTACAGATAGTATGCTGATCACTTTTTAATAAGGCTCTGTAAGTTCTGGCAGGGATGTAGCATAAGACCACATCAAACTTAAATTTTTAACTTAATAATTTCTCTGTTTACTATTTTTAAAACTAAGTATTTGCTAATAATAATATATTACAATAACATACTTATTACAATTTACTGCTTGTTGAACCTATACAAAACAATTATTATTTGTTATCAAACACCTCAATTCTTCTTAAAAGTGATGACTATAGTTCAAAACGTCTCCATTTCATAATATAACTCAAATAAGTTAGTAATATATTAAATCAGAGACTTCATTTTGTAATAACGTATTATATGACGTCATTTGGTAACAAATAAAAAGCCATCACTATTAACAGCTCAATATCGGCACGAAATTAACGCACATAAAACGAACACCACATATTTTATCTACTCACTACATTTGTTTATAGATTTTACTGTTCGGTATGCGCTGACATACTTTTTTAACGATTCCTCTATTAGGTTAACCTATTTCAATGTATAAATTGGTCGTTCAGTCAATTATACATTTTACGTACAAAAACTTTAAACATATAAAATGTATTGACGTTTGTCTCGCTAAAACTCGCGACTGGCTAAATCGATTCGAAACATTCGTAGCGGTCTAAGGCAGGTTTAAAAATAGGTATGGTGTTAAATAAAATAAAAGCAAATATTCTCTCCGTAGTCTATTACTACGCCGTAGCTCTTAGAGTGCTACGTCGTAGCTCATAAAGTACTACGCCGTAGCACGGTCCGTAGCAACGATTACCTACGCTCGTAGCAACTACAGCGCGATATTCGTTTGGTTTTGGATAAAAATATTATTTAAATTTTATGAATACTTAAAATAATTGTCATTAGCTAGTTCATTTGACAAATATAACAGAAGTTTGGTTCTCAGAAGGCCGTAATAGTACTAAGTTCATTACTAGGATCTTATATAGGCTGTGACGTGAGACGCGCGTAGGTGTCACGTGGGCGATATTGATGAAAAGATGTTCTTATACGTTGACGGATGCCTTTTAGCTATGTAAATGTTTTCCTAAAGCATTTTATGAGAGCGTAGGTTGCTTATTGACGTGCCGGTGGCGTGGTCGGTAAGATACTTGCTTTTCACGCCGCAGGTCGTGGGCTCGATTCCCACCCGAGACAAACATTTGTTTAAATATGTCTGTTTGTCTTGTGTCTGGGTGTAATTATCTGTTTAAGTATATATTTAGAAAAGAAAAGTATTATAAGTAGTATATTACCAGTTATGTGGTTTCCATAGTACAAGCTCTGCTTAGTTTGGGATCAGATGACCGTGTTAATGTCCCACTATATTATTATTATTTAACGACTTTTAAAAGCGGTTTTTTCAAAAATATATTTATTCTACAAAGTACCTATAACCAAACAGCTAACACAAACTGATAGAGCTGTGGTTTGATTATCTAATGAACTGTCTCATTATACAGTAGATCGGTGAGCTCACCGCACCCGATCCCGCAGCAGTGTTGTGGTGATGCTGCGGTGCTACAATATTAGTGAGTGAAACATGTGTTGTGTCCGTTTGTTACAACTCGTCGTGACGTCACTATATGGTTCAGCAAAGCTCACACTAGTAATATTATTCGATCGGTAGTACGAAGTACAAATAACATCTTATACATATAAGACAAAGGAAGACAGTTTCAGAATTAAAATTCTGCACACTCTGAAGGAATATTACGCAAACATAACAACAAAGTCATACTTTGAACTTGTCAGCACATAGTAATAACTAGTAAATATAAATATTACTAGCTGCCCCTGCGAACTTCGTACCGCGTATTATTAATTTCGCTATTAAAAAATAAAGGTTGGTGATAGAAGGGTGAAAACTTAGGGATGTATATATTTTTAATGCCACATAATAAAAAAATAAAAACAAAAAATTTCGTCCATAATTAAAAATAAATGAAGCGTGAACAACCCTTATCACTTTGGGGTATGAAAAATAGATAGTAGCCGATTCTCAGACCTACTGAATACGCATATAAAATTTGGTATAAATCGGTAAAGCCGTTTCGGAGGAGTACGGTAACTAACATTGTGACATGGCAATTTTATATATAGAATATATACTTTCACGTTCTATTACCTACTGCCTCACTGTACGGACAGTGCCCTAATTGTGGGAGAAGGGTCTTGATGATCTGTCGATCAACTTATTATAGTGAGTGATTATAATAGTGGGGTTGACACGCTATGATTGAACGACAGATGGAATACATATTAATTAGCACACGTCAATAAATACATTGTTCACACATTTAGCAAATTTAATTAGTGTTATAGCATAAACCTATTTGGTAACCTACAAAATGAGCTAATACTTAAAATGTAATTAATCATTTATAGCTTTGTTAGTTCAAACCTATTTATTTAATTTAGAGACGGTTTGTTGTTATTTTAGTTAGAACTAATTAGTTACAAATTACTTACATCTATATGCTGGATAATATGACTTATTAGCGACTAGTAACGCTCGTGTGTACTTTGCTTATCGCGTAAAATCATTACCTTCCTTTAGCGCAGTAAGTAATGTAACGTATACAGTTTTCCCAAATTCAAACTGCATAACAAAGGAGACGTTCAAAAAATGTATAGAGCCTGGGATTAAAATAATTGTAAATTTGAACAGCAATCTGAGTTACATAGGTTAATAGAGCATAATTAATTAAATTTTTTGGTGTATTTAAAATAATTTTACACCCCCCCGTTTTTAAAAAAATTGAAATTGAAAATAAGATTCCTAAATGTAATATTATGATTATTGCAATTGGCAACCCCATGGTCAAATGACAATTGAGCAACCAAAAAAATCAAAATTATTTCGACGCTGTCAATCAAACTGATCAATGACAATGACATCATGACGTTTCCCGTAATTATATTTTTTTCCACGCGTTTTGTTATTACACTAATAAGATAACAAATATTTTTCGTCATAATTACATTAAGCTGCAGCTAGAATAATATTACAAGAGATAGGTACTGTAATAGAATGCAATTATTGACGTGATTGCAATATTTATACT
The DNA here is from genome assembly GCA_936450015.1 of Meganola albula. Lineage (NCBI taxonomy): Eukaryota > Metazoa > Arthropoda > Insecta > Lepidoptera > Nolidae > Meganola > Meganola albula. The sequence goes on from OW388153.1 coordinate 14,150,077, forward strand.
GCTTAGGAAACGGATAATTAAAGGTAATGTGCGTTTTGTTTTTCTATTACATTTTTTTGATTTTTACAAAAATGGTTGCTCCTAAAATTCGTGTTTAGTTAAATTCCAACAGCTTATTAAATAAGCTTTCCAATGAGGTATATCACATTGGTGTTCAAAATTCTAGCCCACTTTTGACCTCTCCTTTCATCAAAGCGTGCCTATTAGTGGTTCAACCTTAAGTGTATATATAATAGTTGGTAATTAAAACCATGTATAATTCAGTACTTGCTAGTCGTTCACTGGCATAGTGCTGTCCAGTGCACAGGAAGTAGGAAGCGCGCGTCCCGCAAGCCGCTGCGCCGGAAGTGACGCGTGCTTGCGTGAGCGCTTGTTTAGATTGAACCATGATAAAGTCGCAGTGGCATGCTACACTTGTCACTGCTAATAGTATTAGAAGTCATTTCAGACACCTAGTTTAATTAATATTTATATTTATCATACCGGTAATTAACCTTTAATTTGGCTTTACGTTTCGACACCAGTTGCACCGGTCGTGGTCGCAAGCAAACTAAAAAATAAAAAATGATGTGGTGTCGTGGGACACCAGCTAGGAACGAAGTTCCTTCGGCTAATAAAGAAAGAGGGAGAAAGAGAAAGGTATTATACACTACTCGCTTGTGCATGCGACTACCGCGCCTGCGCACGTCTCATTTGACGGTCTTATTCCACGCATTCTTTCTTACGGTTTAACTATCACATTTTTTTCAGTTCGGTCGCGCAGCAAAATCCCCATCCCCTCCAAGCCTGCCGTAAGGAACTTCGTTTCAATAATAATGATAATAATTGATATTATTATTGAACTTTTAGTAATAATGTTAATAACGCAACGCATAAGTTTAAAAGTTCTCATCGAGATGCTTGGGTAAAGGGGTTTATGTGGTGACCGCGGCCTCATGGGTTCGCCGACATACATTAGTACGTCGCGTCGCGTGTCGCCGTTCTATCGCGATATTTGTGCGTTTCAACAAAACCAATTTAAATTATAACTGCTAATAAAACTCTGTTTTCCTTTTTATTACTGAATCCATCCATCCTTTGCTGAGCTGATAACCGTTGTAATAAAACTTCTTTTCACAAATTTTAGTGCCGTATTTTATATTTTCCTAGCATTTATCATAGCTATAGCCATTTCGATATAAAAAGCGAACGTATTGAGAATTATGCCATTAAAATCTACATACTCCAACACAATGAACTTGACAATTAAAGTTAGATAAAGCTTGCAGCAATGTTTGATAGCCGGAAACTATTTCCACAGCCTCTCTATGCAGAGCTAGGTGATGTAAGCTTATATCTGTGTGTGGACAGCCGCAGGGCGTAGTGCAGGTCTGATTCTGAACCTTCATTTTAATACATATGTTACCTATCCGCCAAAATGTTATGTATAATATTGTATTTATATCCGTAGAAGTAGTGAGGTGAAGTATAAACGAGCTTCGCAGAACACAATGAAGGTTTAATGACTCTCCGTCATGAACGCAAACTTATAATATGCAATTAAACTTCATTTTCGTGTTAGGTAGCGGTTGGTGGTACATTTCGTTCTGTATCTAACAGTATATGTGTGTGTGTCACGTGACTGCCGAGCGACTACGCCCTGTACTGTAACTACGGTGTAGCTGAAAATAAATGTTTTAGCTGGAATAATAGAATAGTGCAGAGGCGAGAGATCGCTTCACGAAGGCAATAAATGTGTGGAATAGTTAAGACATCGTGCTCCCGTGGAGCGCGCTCGTGTTGAGACGAATGGGTGTAGAGAGTATCGTGCCTGCAGTGTCGTGGCGGCGCGGCACACTATACGATAGACGTTTTCCATTGCCCGACACGTCACGTTTCGAAAAGACTAGCCATAGTACAGTTTTCTAAAGAAAATCCTACTATAGCGAGCCTTTAGATATAGTTATCGTAAGTTTTTATGGATAAAGCCGTTACCAGTTCGTCTTTTTGTAATTCTACTATCACCGAATTACGTGACGGGTCACACAATTGAAGGCGTCTACCCATCCAGTCTGCCCTTGCAGGCGCGGAGCTCTCTACACCCATTCATCTCAATACGAGTCCCATATAGTGTAGGGATATTATTCAAATTGTAACATGATACAGAGAGATGCAGAAACCGTTAGTCCTTGAAAACGCACACTACAAATAGCACGCGATGCGAACTATTCATCAAGCGTGAGTGGATGTGCGCGGGGGTGTAGTAATATGTGCGGAGGGGTGGGGAATGACTAACTGCAGTTTTTGCACCCGATAGCGCTGCATGGATTGATTCACACACGTCGTTAATGCAATGAAAAATTTTGCAGCGCTTCACACGATACCGCGCTCCCTAAATGACTCCCTGCAGCGATGAAACGCTGACGATACTAAAAGCTAACTGCTATACCAAGTGAAGGCACTAAATCTAAAATAACTCAGCCAATCAGTGTCACACAGACACACACACACACACCTCTCTAGTGATGTTCGTATAAGTTGATGGTTTGTTAAATGTTCAACGTAGTTCTGTTTTACTTTCACTCTACATAAGATCAGATTTTAGTCGTCATAACATTTATCACAAATATACCTAATACTACGCTAGCACTTACTAAACTACTTTTGAAGTAAATAAATTTAAACACGAAGATATGTAGAAATGCTTAAGTAGCTGTTGGTGTTCAGATAAATCAGCAAACACCACGTTTTTCTGAAGTTCCCAATTTAAATCACAGTTAAAGCAAAAAATACGATTTGATTTTTCTACCTCTCAAATAGAAATACCTAAAGTATGTAGTTTGAAGCTGTGAAATGTCCGAATGAACGGCACTAAGGTCCTATACGCAAGCGCCGAAATGTTATAGATAAACAACCAAAATTGAAATTTGAAAATTAAAACATAAACTTTGCGTGAGTGAGTGCTGTGTAATGTTATTAACCAGTACGGTTCTTACCAGACTTAAGTAAACATTTGTTCAATTAAAATTTCTTTTCATAAAAGGCTTCCTTTGAAATAAAACTACTTTTTAACGGATTTTCCTTTGTACAAACTTTGACAATTTAAACATATACATCTTTACCTTTACAAAGTACCTATGAAATGAAGTCGCTTACCAGATCTGTTGGCGATAAACTCAAAAACTATTGAATGGATTTTCATACGGTTTTCACCAATAGACAAAGTGATTCATGAGAAAGGTTCAAGCGTATAATTAGAGCAGCGGAGTTGCAGCGGCACGGGCCTCGCCTTAAAAATATAAGGTCGATTCGATTCGAGGTTCGATTCCCAGTCGTGCTTACACATCTTTGTGTGAATTGTTACATCGCCGCTGCTCAATATCGGTGAAGGAAAACTTCGTGAGGAAACCGACATGTCCAAGAACTAATCATTCGAGGACATGGACATCCACCAACACGCACTTAGACAGAAACGTGAGCTTACTATTACATTTGTTTGTTCCCTGTAAAATATTCAGCTACGTAAGAATAGGTTAGGTTAGTAAGAGGTCCGCAGCACTTCGCACAATGCAGAGCAGCGGACGCTGTGGGTGAGAGGTGTGGGGCACCTCGTAACTTGTGCCCTCGTTACTGCGTGGGAACAGTTTGTTGAAACACAAATTGTAACTGACGCAGAGGTGCAATAGTAACCCTTATTTAACTGATAAAGATCTGAAATAATTGGTTACGGGTTTGATAGTAACTGCTTAATAAAATTTCTAGTATATTGGCTACGAATGGGCAGAGTACTTATATTGTGTGATAGTCATATACAGTAGACATACATCATTGAAAATATCGGGCTATTTGACGGTCAGTGAACCCCAATCGAAATGTCAAACCAAATATAAGGTGAGCGCGTTACTTGCCCGTTGATTAAAGTTTAAAAACTTAAACATTGGTGATTGACATATACGCCAAAGTCAGAATTTCGATAGAATCCGAAAGACTTACTATAAACTTGTAAGAAATTAAATATAATGTGTTAGAATATAACAGCGTTTTCCAAAAAAATACGAATCATTTTCAATGTTTTAACAATAACTCAAAACCCGCTGAAACGTTTTTGATAAATTTTGTAACCTGGAAAGAATACCCTTCGCAACAAAAAAGAATTATCAAAATCGATCTATGACTAGCATCAGGAAATCGCAAATCATACATAAAAACATACAGCTGATTTGAGAGCCTCCTTCTTTTTGAAGTCGGTTGACAAAAACAACAGAATCGGTACGTTCAAAGAATATATGAACAGTGATACACAATGAGTAGACTCTCTAACAGTCTCATAGGCACCTATATGTTATAACAAATAACAAACAAACTCCGAAAACATTAAGTCCCACTTCACAAGTATTCTGTATTCAACTCGCGAACTGAAGCAATTATATCTGTGAGTGGTTCGCGATAAATATTAACCAGTTACGACAACACAATGTTTACTAGTTCGCACTCAACCAGATTTACTGATACATATATGCACCAAAGACAGTCACGTTCTCTCTAAGTCTGACAAAAATTTAGAAAATAACAATGCAACGCTCCAGTTATACGATGCAATCCATTTAATTCCGTACGGTTATTGATTGCCATGTTGCCAAAGTAAAATCGTTTCGTAGAACGATATGTAATATTTCAGTAGAAGCTTCCGCAAGTAACACGATGAGAGAGAAAAGCTTAGAAATTTTCACAGAGCCAATCGTCCGCGCCGCCACGAAAATTTTATCATCTGTGAAATTTTCATTCTTCATATTCATAACTAAAGATTGCAAGAAAGCGTTTATATTAACATTATCTTTAAATATAAAAATCAATAGCTGTTCGTTAGTCTCGCTAAAACTCGAGAACGTCTGAACGGATTTATCTTATCTTGGTCTTGAAATGTTCGTGGATGTCTAGGGAAGGTTTAAAAGGTGAGAAAATTCGAATTATTGCCGGGAAAACACTAAAAACAGCAGTCGATTGAAGCACTATGAAGTCTGCCGGGTCAGCTAGTTCAGATTTAAGTGGGTCTCATAACTGAGTGACGCGATAGATCTTGTCTTGCACTAGACCATACGAATTTGTGCCCTTCGTAACTAATTAAACATCAAACTACTACATTACCAATTAACAATTGTCTAACACAACATGTTTGTGGTTAAATATGTTTGTTAAGTATCGCTTTTTGGGTACTGAGTCACCTTCGTCCGTGGGAGTGCACCTTTGATCTGAATCCCCACTCGTGGTCCCGGGTGGTGCAAATCTGGTGAAAATAACCTAGTAATAACTAGTGGTAGGCTTCAGGCATGGTTAATGACCACCTACCAGATAAAGCCGCACCGCCAAGAGGCCTTACGTTATTCCGGTGCTAAGTCTGGTGACACCATTTAAGAGGGTGGGTCAGAATTGTTTATCCTTTATGGTTACTAACCATATGGATCCTCATTCCACTGCCATCTTCTCACCGATAATCATTCGGACTTGCAAGTGAATCGGTATATTGGGCAAGCGTATTCCATCGTAGACTACATCGTTGCTGGACATCAGGCAAGTTGTAGTCAAGCGCAAGCCTATTGCAGAATTTAAAAAAATCGCAAGTAGAGCAAATATATCTTTTACATAATAAACACCCTACTGTGTCAATCGGTTCATACTACTGGCAGGAGAAGCAGCAACCCCATCTCAGACCTATGCTTACTTTATACTATAATAATAATAATAAAAATCTTTATTGATGAAAGTACACAGTAATAATAATATTATACTATCTTTGGCTCCCAAACTAAGCGAAGCTTGTACGATGGGAGCCAAACTTAGGACTTACTGACTCATTTATGTGCACACAAAGACATCAATAAGTACTAAGTACCGACTTTTGAATTAATTTGTCAATAATAATAATAAATACCATTTATTTCAGCCTACAAGGCCCGTATAAAATATTACACTTTAAACAAATACAATATTAAATTACAAATCTAAATACTCGTACTATAAATGCAATATCTAATATTTTGTATTTCTACGCGGTAAAACATATTATAACACATTACAAAAAAGACACATATTGTACTTGGTTATCCGAACCTTTTGAATCATTTGAAAATCCTCTTAACATCAAGAATTCATGAACTCCGAGTAATACCTTTGTAAACTATAGCCACAAAGAGAAGTCCTTGCACTCCTCGCGAGGAAGGGGGGAGGGGGGTGTTTAATTAGTGAGTGCCAATAATTAGCGCAGGACTTACTCCGGAACGGAACGGGACACTCTAATTGAGTTAGTGACTTTCTCGACAAACTCTTTTAAGCTCTCTTTTGTTTCAGTGACTACTTGATGATAAAAGGTCTAGTGTCGTTGTCGGTGTCCATTGTTTATTTGTACTAAAGGTTAAATGTTAAAACTTTCTTGATAATTGGATTCTCTGTCAAAACAGTCTATTTATACTCGATTAGGCGCACAATCAAGTCAAATTTAATTTATTAACCAAAGACTTTTAGATTTTTCTGACCATTTTCATTGTAAGCTGTCCGATTGGGCAATACTGTACCCCAGAGGTTGCGGGTTCGATATCCGCCCCGGACGATATTTGTGTTAGAACCAAAATTTGTTTCGGTGTCTGGTTGTTTGAGGGACTATTTTCCGTGCCTCGAAGGGCACAATACCTGGTTGTCCTTTAAAACATGTATGTCAATCGTTATAGCTAGTCAAAAACCTAATATAATCTGACACCTGGTATAACCATCTCTGCTACTGGATTCCTAAGGGTCTGATGGTAGTCGCTCGTTTAATTCCAGTAGCTAGCCGCATCAGGTTAGACTGGGAATGGACTCCAATATAAATAAGAAAAAGGTAAGAGAAATGATGATGTTGAAATTGTTTAGTTGTAGTTTGTAGCGAATAGCAAGCGTTACGTTATATCCGTTGGTGACATAATTTTGCGAGATAAGCATAGATAAGAACAAGTACAGGTGATGAATCAGGCATAATTCTGAATTCTGGCTGATCCTCCCTTTACGTAACTGATAGCTTCCTGGAGAGACTTCGGCGATCCAATCCAATCTCGCGTGACCGCTAGGTGTTACTTTGTTTAATTACATTATCAGACTATATCTCTAAACACGTAAACCAATTATCAACAGTATTAGTTGTTGTGCAACATTGCTGTGATTCTATCGATGAGCATTAGTTTAACGAGCCCACTCAGCATTCGCTGCGCTTTATAGCACTGCACCTATTAACATGATTACACACGTGTGGCAGTTTGCAGCGCTGCACAGGCTATTGTGGGCTTTGTAACTGAATGCGTAAGCTTACCAGTTAGCAGTTAGTTCACCACTTCCGAAACGATTTGCACTAAACATCATGTTTGTTGTGGGTTCGAATCAAATATGGTAGGTACGTGGCATAATGACGCTTTTACTTAATGATATAAATATTCAAAATGCAATTAGTAAAAATAATTCATTTTTTGAGAATGTGATTCTGCATAAAAAGGCCCTACCGTGCATTGAACGACGTAGCAGCTGCTGAGAGATACTGCCAAAAATTTTTATTGTGTTAGAGCGACTTGGTCTGAAACCGTTTCATCTGCTAAATAGCCAGAGATCTTATAGTAGATTTTAAGTTGATGGACATCTTATTTGGTGCTAGAAAGATAATTTCAGATACATGTATAACACAAAATGCGCACATATACAGTAACTGACCGTCGTCGTCCGTGGTCGTGCATGACTGAGCAAGCTATGTTATACAGCTGAACTAGTTTATGAGAATTTTACGGTTCACACCGAAATACATACATATATATCAGCTTCAATCGGTTTTATTCAATTGTAGAAAGGTGATTGCGTTGTATGATGGTAAGTACCGATAGTAAAACATTTCAAAAATAAAAAGATTTTTTGAGAATTATCCTGAAAGAAAAAGCATATTATCACATCGCAGAATTTTTGAATGATACCTTATTGAAGTGACATCTATTGTTATTGTTAAAATTTTGCTTGCATGAATTACTTATCAATAACAATTATAATATAAATAATGTTTTTTTAATGATTGTTCACATTTTGCTATTATTTTATTATGATTTATACCAACAGCTAAGACTTCTGCTTAACTTATTTGTAATTTCTATGTACTTACTTTATTTGTTTATAAATTTTGAATGTGGTATTTCGATCCATTGTAAATATTTTATGTCGGAAACAAATGACTAAACATGTCTGAACTTACTTTTAAACTAATATCTTGCATGCCATTCAAAGTACACTAAGTTTATACAAATAAAGACATATTTATTTTAATTTTATAAATCAGAATGTAGTCTTTTATTAGTTTTTAGTGTATTACTACGTTGATTTTTGTTTACAAATAAATAATTTGAAGTGAAATTCAAGTCACTTGTAAAGCCGTTTCTATTTTCTCACACAAAACTTGCACATAAAGAATTCCAGGTCTCCTGAACTCCCAATTAGGTAATGATATTAAAGTTAAGTATGAAGTATATAGCTTTGCCCAACATAAGCAAATCTTCACAAATATGAATACCTTTGGTGTTGTAAATATTCGTTATATTTTTTGTGTTGTTGTTTATGCTGACGTTACGAGTAGATCCACAATGCGGCACAATGTAACGCGTACTCAGGTTTTTATTGGAGTTCGTCAGGTGTAGGTGCAAGTATTTTATATCTATTTTGAATTTAGCGCATTTTCTGTCGTCACCCATGTTTTATGTATCCTATATGACTAACAGTTAATTTTCATTTTTTTTACAAACTTAGCTCTTGTCGGTGTAATCATGCAATTTCCTTATGTTTTCTCTCTTTATTGCGATCCTTTTACCTCCTTATACGACATGACGGCTAAGGTGGCCGATAGGTTCTTTAATCTGAGCCATATAGTTAATGTATTAACTTTCATTAAATTAACACAAAAGCTATGTTATCCCGGGAATAATGATGCAGCAACTGAAAGTAAAAAAAATGTATAAAATATTAATTTTTCTAGTCTCAATCCACGAATAAAGGATATAATCTGAGTAACTACGAGTGTCTTGCAACCTAAACATAATAACACTCAAACACAATAATACAACAGTAATGTCACAGATATAATATACATAACTTACCTACTTAAACATATATTAATATATTAATAACTGTTGGAAGTCCCTCGTGTAGTATTGCACTAAGTAGTTATATTGCTTATGACTACGATGTCACTCCTCGTTGCAGTCACATGAGGACGTGTAAGCCGTTACACTAACGGTATACATTACATACATTACATTAATGTGATTTTATTTACTACAAGATGGTAATGTAAAAACTTTTTCTTTCTATTATGGGTTTCCATTCCTTTTTGAGGTACAAAAACTAAAAAGCAAGAAACATGTCCTAAGGATCTGGATAAAGTTAGGTACAAACGTACTCGTATACAGACATTTTTATAGGTAATACAAAAGCTATGCGTTCCTCGTCGAGCCTCCTGCTACAGTATATTGCGCGGTAAGCGAGGCAAATGTTTACGTTCTAGCTCGTTAGTCAGTACCCTCCCTCCCGCAACCTCACCCGCTCCTCCCGCAACCTTTCTACATTACATCTGTGACATTTTTATGTAGACCGTACCTTAGCTCGGCGGCACCCAACAAATGTCACTCGTGATTACCTACCGACGAGACACGACGAATAAAGTTCAGCAGACGGTTTGTAAGTTAGTTTTACATTTTATTAATTGTTATTTACAAATTATCATGAAAATAACTAGATAATGATAACATTTTTGGTTTGTGTTCAACTCGGTTATAATTTCAGTTTTCAGTAATTTAAATTTTACAACTAAGTTGTGCATGGTTTAGAAGATCGAAAAACGATGAAGTAAGTCAGTTAGTATGAGATATAAAACAGTGACCGACTGATGTGCACTTTGTAGACACCGAAGTTATTGAAGCATAACAATGTAAAGCGCAAATAACAAAATATAGCGACGCAACATCCCGTCTCGTAATAACTACAGAGCAGCTCACTCGGTACCCACTACACACCATCCACTCATTACATTGTTACACCACTGAGCACTCAACTATGTCCTACTAAAAGATAATGAACACCGAAACTGAATTACGTTCTTATATATTTTTTGTTTAACTATAGACCTGAAACAAGCAAAAGTGTTTTTGCGCCCGCATGCAGGTGAGTGCAAACGAATTTGAAATGAACACAGTGCGATGAACCGTAGTTTGACGAGGCTTACTGTCTCGTTAGTTGCAATGAAATCCTGCGTTGTGTCAGGTTCATCTATAAATGTAGCAAACAACACGTAGCTATCTCAAAAGCAATTAGTAAAACAAAAATGTGTCACATAACTCCGATTTGTATTTGTGAACGAGTCACCGAGGTGCGTCTCAGCTGCAGGCTGCTGGCTCAGCGTGGCACTGAGAGTCGGCCACGATGTTGGAAATAAAATAAGACTTTAATTAGCGCCCAATGAGCCGATACACAGAGTTATCCATCCGTTGTAAATTAACGACCACACAGTCTGACCTCTACGGCCACGCGGTCGAGAAAGTCTCGAGGGGTCACGAATACTGGTCATATTTTTGCCGACATTGCATTGGATTTTAGCTCTGAAAGTCTGATAAAAATGAAAACTACTGTCATTATTTCTTATAACTTTGTATTTCCTATCACGACATGACCAATAAATTACTCTAGAATACCTGTACAATAAAACAAGATTACCCAAATTAAAATGTCTAAACGAAAAGCGGTCCAACTGTTTGCGCGAGTCACGTTCGTAAGCGACTTCTTTGTTAAAGTTTCTGAACAACTTTGCAAGTTGTCGGTTTAAAGTTGGACAACTGCTGTGGTAGCAGGTGTTGCGTGAGCGCACGACGAGCTGACTGTTGTGCACCACTACACGTGACGTCACTCAGACTTAATAATTATGACTAAATGTACCTACTAGCATGTATCTATAACACCATTTAGAAATGGTTTTTCAATAAGAGTACATCTAGGAATAAGAGAAACGAATCTGCATTTTACATCTTTTAGAAAGGGGTTCTTAAGATTGAACCAACCTAAAGAAATCTTCAAACTTGAAGGCCGCTGACTTAAGTTATCCCCACGGAGTCTTCGCAACACTTATACTACTTCTGAGAGTAGCCTGCCTTATTTCGATAGTCTGTTGCTATCTGAATATTATTGAAACGTAAACTAAACAATATTAAGCTAACCTGTTATGTAATTACTACTCAGACCATATCCGCTGATATAGAATTCTGTTTGTGGGTTGTAGTTCAAAATTCTGTACCTAACTAGTTTAGTGACCACAGCGGCTGCATCCGTGCGGGTCACCACCACACCGCACCGCACCGACATGTTGCGTAAAGGTTTTACATCTAACTTGTGATGAATATAGAATCACAAAACATGCGGTTGACATACAATACATGTAGTTTACTATAAATCATTAGCACTCACATTTAGTTTGTACACACTTGTTAACAAAGAGATTTATATAGATACACAGATATAATGTTACCTTGTGCTTGTCAACCAATAAATAGTCATCTCACCAGTAGTATTTATTCTCTGTTAGCAGTTAGAGTTGAGAGGTACAAATGTAATCATCATGTGACATTGAACAATTATAATACTTACGCAATTACCTACCAAGATATTGCTGAACTGGATATGTTAATTGTATACATACAGAAGTAGGACTATACAACCCAAAAATTCTATAACAACTTAAATGATTAGTTAGTACTTCTACCTAGTTCTGTACTTCTTTATAATATGATCATAGATCAAATGAATGGTCCATTCTAGTGACGTAGTACAAATCGATGTCGGCTTTATAAGTCCTATTAGTCTAAAAATAAAGGGTCGTCCGAAGAATGGACGGGGCATTAGAGTCTGATTTATCATGTTATATCGAGTTGAGGGCCGCTATTAGTGGCAGGGCACCGCGCGGCGCCGTCGGACGTCAAGTGACGTATGGCCTCCTGATGTGGACATTATAAACATCACAACGTAGGGAACAACTATACAAATTATAACAATGAATTATTTAGTAGATAGTGTTTAGCAGAGTTATAATACCAAGATAAAATTCTTATTTAAAAATTGGTTTATTGCAAGTTGTATAATAAACAAAATAGATGCGCACACCGCGCTGTTAGCTTAGTTAGATTCTTAGGTAGGTGTCCACGGGGTGCGGGGTGCGAGCGGCTTGTCCGCCGCCTGCGTTCCTCTTCACGCGCCGCCGTTAGTGCGCGCAACATCCTCCGCCCCCTTGAGAATTTAATTCTCAAGGCTATCCACTATTCCTTCTAGAATACAGAGCTTATGCACGGGGCGCTTGACAACGCCACCCCTGACAATAACTTCTGCAACTCTTGCGACTCCGTCCGCGCCTCGATGAAGTGAAGATATCCTGCCCATTGGCCAACACATAGGCGGTGAAGCTTCCATGATCAGTACAAGGTCTCCAATGTTGAGGGCTCGTTGTTTTAACTGCCATTTAGTTCTTTGTTGAAGAGTTGCTAAGTAGTCTTTAGTCCACCGGTTCCAGAAGTGGTGCCTTAAATTTTCTAAGAGCTGGTACCGGTTCACACTCGTTCGGTGTGTGACAGGCGAAGGTAGTGAGGTCAAAGCTCGACCCACAAGGAAGTGCCCAGGCGTAAGAGGATTTAGATCCGACGGATCGGTTGACATTGCCGTTAGGGGACGCGAATTCATGACTGCCTCTATTTGCGAAAACAGCGTATAGAGTTCTTCAAAAGTTAAGCTACAGTTACCAGATATACGCTTAAGGTGAAACTTTGCCGTTTTAACACCGGCCTCCCAGATACCGCCGAAATGCGGTGCGTATGGAGGAGAGAATTTAAAATAAATACCTTCGTTGCTTGCAAATTCGTAGATAGAATTTTTACACGTTTTAAACAGTCTGCCCAACTCGCCACTGGCGCCTACAAAATTTTTTCCATTGTCACAATAGACAGTGTGTGGCCTTCCGCGACGAGAGATGAACCTGCGCAGGCACAGAATAAATGCGTTGCTACTTAGGTCGCTGACCACTTCTAAGTGTACAGCCTTCGTGCTAAAACATACAAATATACATAAATAACATTTAGAAGTTTTTGCGCCCCGACCCTTTCGGTTTAGAATTAAAAAGGGCCCGGCGAAGTCAGTGCCACAGGTCTCAAATGGCAAGGCTGGAGTAACTCGTGGCTTGGGCAGATTACCCATAATGGGGTTTAAAGGTTTAGCTGTAAATCTTTGACAACGAATACATTTTCGACGAGTAGCTGTGGCTAGTACCTTCCCACCTATTGGCCAGAATTGCTCCCGGATGCTACTCAAAAGTTGCTGAGGACCTGCGTGTAGAAGACGCAAGTGTTCCCTTTCAAAGAGAAGTCGCGTGAATGTGTGGTTTGTATCTAACAAAATTTGATGTTTTTTGTCATACGTGACGAAAGGTGCGTTGTCGATACGACCACCGACACGCAGGACGCCTTCTCTGTCTAGAAAAGGGTTTAAAGAGACTAACCGTGATTTTCGGTTAACTTCGTTAGTAGTTTTTAGAGTGTTAATTTCATCAGCAAATGTCTCAGCTTGGGAGGCTTTAGCGAGGAATATAAGTGATCTGTTCAGTTCAGACAAGGTAAGTTCACCATTTAATTTAGTGTTCGTTTTTCTTATATTATGAATAAACCTCAGTATATAAGCAAATATTCTTTGTAGTTTATAGAGTTTAGAATATTTATCAAATGGTATTATATTATAAGATTGTATTTTAGTATTTAAAGTTATTTTTGTTTCAGGCAAAGGCATAGGAACGTATTTAGACTGTGGCCACTCCGATTCAGACTTAGAGAGAAAGGACGGACCATGCCACCAAAGAGTGTTACCAGGAAGAAGATGGGGTTGTATACCCCTAGACGCAATATCAGCGGGATTCAAATCAGTAGGTACATGTCGCCATGTATTTTTATCAGTTAATTCATTGATCTGTTCGACCCGATTAGAAATAAAAGTTTTCAGAGTTCTAGATTGTGTATGCAACCAACCTAGAACGATCATAGAATCTGTCCAGAATACTGAACGGGAGATCTTAGTTTTTAGAGAGTTTAGTACCTTTTTATGTAGTTTAGCACCAAGTAAAGCGCCTAACAACTCTAAGCGAGGGATTGTTTCTGTCTTCAAAGGGGCGACTCGAGTTTTGGCACACAGTAGATTAACTGAAACATCACCCAGATTATTAATAGATTTTAAGTACAACGCCGCACTTACGGCATCTTGTGAAGCATCCGTGAAACAATGCACCTCAACATAGATAGGAGATTTACAAATACAATGTCTAGGTATTTGAATATCAGCAAAATATCTATTATCATTATAAAAGTTAATCCAAGCAGTTTTAATGTCTATTGGGACTTCATCATCCCAGTCTAGTTTTAGTAACCACAATTTTTGCAGTATAATTTTGTGGAAAATAGTACAAGCTGACAACAGCCCTAGTGGGTCAAAGATTCTGCAAGAATTTGACAATATCGAGCGTTTAGTTACTTTAGAAATATTATGAGCCTCAACAGAGTAGTGCAGAGTATCAGAATTAGGAGTCCACTTTAACCCTAATACAGAAGACTGTTTACTGAAGTCTTGAGAGTGGTTAGTGACAGGAATGTCATCGAGTATGCTAGTACAATTAGTTCGAAGTTTTCGCAACGGAAAACAACCCTCAGAAAGTTTTTGAATAACACCTTTAACAGTAGCCTTCAAGGCCGAAGAAGAGTCAGAACCTGTATTTAGGTCATCTACGTAGAAATCATGTTTTATAGTATCAGCAACAGCTGTATCTGTACACTCGGTTGCAAGTTGTAAAAGACATCGAGTACTAAGATGTGGAGCACAAGCTGTCCCATATGTTACAGTGTTAAGTTGTAGGATTCTTAATGGTTGACCTTCATTGTCCCTCCAGAGAATAAGCTGCAGTTGACGTTGGGAGTGATCGACCATAATTTGTCTATACATTTTTTGAATGTCACCTGTAACAACATAGGCATGTTGACGAAACCGCAGTAAGATAGACATGAGATCATCTTGGACTACAGGTCCTACAAATTGGATGTCATTGAGTGATTTATTAGAGGTAGTTTTACAGGAGGCATCAAAGACAACTCGAAGCGGAGTGGTTTCGCTACTCTCGCGAATTACAGCGTGATGGGGAATAAAATATCCAAAACTTGGACGGCTTATTTCAGTCAGGTGCCCCAACGACTCGTATTCTTTTATAAAGTTGGTGTAGTCTACTTTGAAGTTAGATTTTTTCAGTCTTTTTTCTAGACTATAGAATCGCCGTTCTGCGATATGAAAAGAGTCCCCTAAAGCATCCTCAGGGGTTTCGCGAAAAGGAAGTTTTACAGAGAACCTTCCATCTTGTAAGCGGACAGTATTAGCAATGAAATGACTTTCACAGTATTCTTCATCATAAGTTAATTTAGATTTAGTTGGGATAGTAGGTATACCTTCAATTTCCCAGAATTTAGCTATAGAATCTTTAATTTCTTGACAAAAATTAGAATGAGTAGTAGATATAGGATTCTGACCTGTTGGCCCTGACACAAGCCAACCAAGTTTTGAACTTTGAAGAGCAGGTTTATTTTTTCCTAATTTAATATGCTTAGATTCAACAATTTCCCAGAATACATCTGCCCCTAATAATATATCAACTTCAGAGGGACGATAGAAGCTTGGGTCTGCTAGTTGTATATAATCTGGAATATTTAGTTGTGATGAGTCTACCTCAACACTCGGCATTCTACCAGTAATTTCTGGTATAACAAGACAAGACACATTAATGTGAAAAGTATTTATTCTAGATTTTAAGTGCACACCACACATTTTAGTAGTATTAGTTAGTTTATTATTTATACCAGCTATTGATATATTAGTTTTAGAACAAGTAAGATTTAATTTTTTATGTAATTTTTCAGATATAAAAGAAGACTGGCTTCCACAATCGAGAAGAACCCTAGTTGGGTGAACACACCCAGTTTTATCATCAACCAATTCTACCTCTGCAGTACATAGAAGAACTTGACCCATTGTTGTAGTAGACAGAGAAGAACGGAGCCCAAGACCAGAAATATCATCAATGGGGACAGTGACAGTTGACACCTGAGAAGGCACAGGTTCATTAGGAGTAGGTGTCACACTAGGATTACCTATAGGTAAGTGTGTAGTATAAGTATTTGCATTTGATTTATGTAGTAATAAGTTATGCCTTTTGTTGCAGAATCGACAAGGAGTATGTTTGCATTTAGAAGAGAGATGACCAGGCCTAAGACAGATTAGACACAGCTTGTGCCTTGAAACTTCATTCATTCGGTCATCCACAGACATGGCTTTAAATTTATCACATTTGTAAACTAAATGATCCTGTGAACATACAACGCATTTTAAACTATAAGTGTTAGAAGAAGAAATAAAAGATTTAGTGAATTTATTTTCCTTAGAATATGCTTGATAAGGTTTATCAGACTTAGTGTTATTATTTTTACTATACTGCAGGGTTTCCAAAACATCAGCACGATTTCGCAAGAACTCATAAAACTGTTCAACAGTGGGAGAAGAAGTCAATTTACTCCTATGCTCTTCCCATTTCTGACCTGTGGCGCCATCTAGTTTCGTAGCCATGATATACACAATTATAGTGTCCCAATAAGACGTAGGTTCATTTAACGTATTCAAGGCTCGTAGATTTTTAGAATAATAATCTATCATATAACGAAGTGACTTAAAAGTTTCTTTAGAAATAGAATTAAAATCAAAAAGTGCCTTTAAGTGGTTGTTTACTAAGATCCTGTTGTTGTCGAAACGATTAATAAGTAAACTCCACGCTAAGTTATAATTATTAGTAGTAAACTCAACAGATTTAATAACATTAGATGCGCCACCTTCTAGTGAAGACCGTAAGTAGTGGAACTTATTAATGTCTGGAATAGAGTTATTTTTGTTTATTAATGAGTCAAAAGTGTCTCTAAATTCCATCCACTTAAGGTAACTTCCATCAAAGGTAGGCAACTGAATAGTAGGAAGTTTTATATTAGAGTTTAATTTGGAGCGGTTACACTCATAAGATGAGCCGGAATGAGACTTATCTGGTGCCTTGCATGATGTGACACTATCTAGTATAGTTTGAGCTAGAGCAATGTTGGTACAAAACTCATTTTCAGTTTTTTCATTTTCATCCAACTGATCAATTGATATACACTCAATTTTATTTTTTAGTTCATCAAATTCACCAAATAAATCTCTGAACCGTGATAATTTTAGTTCCAGCTCTACAGTTAATAATTTAGTAAATTCCTTCGACTCAATATGTTTAACAGTTTCTAAATATTTAGAAAAAGTAGTTATTCTTGCACGTATAGAAGCACGTTGCTGAATAAGTGGTTTTAATTGACTATCCATAGTTAAATATTACTTAAATAACACAAGACAAGATATCTACTAGCTCAGTGAAAGTTGACAGACTGATCAAAAACAGTAAAGTATTAATAGTAATTAAATAGTCAAACCATGCGGGCCGCACGAGTTACGACCACTGGAGGCGCTCCGTAGGCCTTCACGGGACAGCAATTTGCGAGCAACGTAGGCACAGGTTAGCGCCTGCGCTCGGCGGCGGCGGCACGGCGCGGCGTAGGCGGCGGCGAGTCGCGACCACGACGCAGTCGTATAATACGTTTCGGTGGGAACCGGGAGGCAGTTGTTATAACACGGCGAATCTGGAATTGTTAGGGGGTTCCGTAAGCGATGCACAAAGCGTCATAAAATTTTAGTAGGTGGACAGTAGAACAGGAGTTTACAGTTAGGTAGTGACAAGATATCTGACTTTTAACAAAATAGACCAACAAACCGAAAACAGACAAAGTAGTGCTTAGTATAGATAAGTAGGCAGTCTAGATCACACGGAATCTAGAATTTAGCAGTAAGTTTTCAGGATAACATTTAAACAAAGTAGTACTTGTATATAGAATAGGACGTATAGGTCTAACAGGACCTAGAATTTAGGAATAGTACATAATACCTATGTATTTAGAGAGCTTAAGTAGACAGGCTTTTAGTAGACAGGCTATTTCAGGGACAAGACATTATATCGCAAATTGCGTTGAAGCGGGCAGTGCACATAATAGGTTTATAGATAGAAAACATCTTGCAAGTTGCAATTAGAAAGCAGAAAACAAATACATACGTGGCGTTTTTCATGATCACTAACAAACACTTAGGTTTTAATTAGGCACTTATTACATATACTAAAACTGGTTACACTTCCCTGTTGGCCAAACCTCAACCAAACCACGTTCAAAGCAGTGCCACTTGTAGCTTCAATCCAATCCTCCTTTCTTCCTTTCGAGTTTGTAGATAGGTTATTGTTGTTCACGTTGTCACAACCAGCATGGCCGCGTGGCGCCGATTTTGCCACCAACGCTCAGACGACAGCAACCAGAAGATTCCGGATTCAGTATCACGTCGGGGTCACCAAAATGTTTAGCAGAGTTATAATACCAAGATAAAATTCTTATTTAAAAATTGGTTTATTGCAAGTTGTATAATAAACAAAATAGATGCGCACACCGCGCTGTTAGCTTAGTTAGATTCTTAGGTAGGTGTCCACGGGGTGCGGGGTGCGAGCGGCTTGTCCGCCGCCTGCGTTCCTCTTCACGCGCCGCCGTTAGTGCGCGCAACAGATAGTACTAGTATTATATTGTCTGTGGTAGATAGGTTTTATAACATCAACTTACTCTAAGGGCCTTTTCTGACATGTTTATTATAGGTTACTGTGCGGTGTGCACAACGACACGATAGTGTCAAATCTAAGAGCACACTGCGCCATGAAAGGCTTATGGCGCAGTGTGCTCATAGTGAATACAAACCTATACAATAAAAACTTGAGAGTGTAGTGAGCACAATGTGTTGTTGTAATAAGCACATCTGCCTTCACTATAACATCTTTATGAACTAGTTATCTTACATTGTCACTTAGATTTAGTTCATTGCACTGAACTACTCACTACCTATGTGAAGCACCACCTCATTCACAGCAAAAATAATCTCATGATCAAAGTACTACCATAAACATTAAACATGTCCCTCGGCAGTCTTTGAGTCCACATATAAGAGTATTATCGCTATTAAATAACTTTTTTGTTAACCTCAATTGCCTAACTTTACCCCTAAAACCTGTGTAAACAAATCAAAACTCGAATAAACAGAGAATTAATAATGTCTAAATATGCCCCTAATCAATCGAACAGTCAAACCGCATGACTATAGTAGTGGGTAGTATACCTCACTGTCCACTGCGCTACAGCGCTACGCCGTAGCATTCGTAGCACTAGCACTTTCTACGACGTAGCTGTTACTACGGCGTAGCTTCTACGAGTCAGGGGAATGGAGACAAAGAAAATAGATATATCTCTAACTTTGGACAAGATATCGGTACACTTTGTTAAATGACTTCATCGATTAAGATATTATTTTTAGATAACAACCACCGATTGGGATAGTAACTTGAACACAAATTTTGTTTGATTAACTTTCCTATAATTTACGACAGTTTCCAATTTCGAGTTTATTATCTCTTTCTTTTCCTCTTTCGAGGTTATCTCTTTGAAATTGTAGATAGGCTATCTATAAAGCGGACATTTTTGCGAACAAAGCTCGGCCTGTCTTCCACCGGTTTATAATTAAAAGTGTTGATTGTGAGAGCACCTTTGCATTGTGTTGCAGATTACCGCTTCCACTCAAAAGGGTTCATTATCTAACTCTTGTTAAAATGAAATGAATGGAAATTTTTATAATCAATTCGCTTAAAAGGTATACCTATGTCACTACAGGAAGATGACAAAGGTATCGTAATATTTAGGAAGAAGGCATCTCTACCTATTCAGGTTTTTTGTGTATGAGGCAGTACTGCGAACAACATAGTAGTTTAAGGGTTTATACTGGTTATTTATCTGATTGTGGAAGCCGTGGCGTGAACCTATAGTAGGTACGTTATAGTAATATAATTACAAACCTAAAACCTGTTAACCTAATTTTGATTGTAATCCTCAACGTTCGTTATTAGTAATCGTGAATTGCAGCTGACATCTACTTGACCGATGTAAATCATAACAGCCGTTCAATTTACAAACGTACAATTACCTACCTACATGAGCTGTTATCGTAATCATAGGTACTGAACCTCTCGTAAACTTTATCACACGCTACAACCAGCCGAGTTAATTCGAGCCGGTCGCCGCCATTCAGTTTAGACTACTCCCCTCCGGTCACTCAGCTCTACGCGCTCAGTTCCATGCTGCACAGTTTTACAGCACTGCATAGTATCCCGGCACTCACACAGTTGCAGCAAAACGTTTTACAATGTCTCCCGCAGTCAGCAGAACGCCTCAGGGCGGGACACTCGTTTTATGCAATTTTTTATGAATTTAGTTTTTATTGTTTAACTATCTTTATGCAACTGCTTAAAATACTACCAAACCGTCTCAACCAGGCTAAAAGTATCTGATAAAATTCATCGCAATATCATGATATGCTTATTTTTGGACTCTATACAAATCGTTAGTGTCTACTTAAGTGACCACTATCGCGCTGCTGAGATAAATATGTTTTCATATATTTACAGCAAGTGATAAAGCACAAATCACCCTTGACACATTCACTTAAACAGCTTCCACGTTGATGGATAGTTCCAACGCATACCGACTCGTCTCGTCAATAAGCAACGAGTCGCTAATGGAAATCGCGTGTCGTTTGCTGAGACCATCATCTGTCTTGCGACATTCAGAGAACGCTTAAACGAGTCACGCGTGCCTCGGTATGTTCATATATAGAAACGTATAACAGATAAGGTAATAATTTAGATTTCATACTAATGTTACACGTAGGTATAATTAAATGTTTCTTGCTACTGAGGCAAAGATTTTAATAGCACCTACTAAGTTGGCTATCAAGCTTATGAACCTGATGGTAAACAGTCTCTGTAGCATATGGAAGCTGGTAACGCGAAAAGCATACTCACACTCAGGGACACTACAAAAAGTTCTTACACTGTGTGTATTCTATAATGTAGAGATAACTTCCCATTCAGGATGCTCATAAAACAAAAGAAATGGCTGTCCTTTACCTCTATTGCAAAATATAATTAATTAGAAATTAGTTGTAGAAATTATAAAGTTTTGATATATTATGCGAAACCTAGGTAGTTTTAAGCAGGTTTTATAATGGACTTGTTGACATAATTATTTGTAATTACAGTAACAATAGGTGTAATTGATATGGCGCAATAATTTAAACGAGCGCAAATGTGCCTCCACATTGGGCACGACACTGCGTCGCCACTGAACGACACGACACGCCTACGACACGCGACCGACACGTCGCGCTCTACTACTGCCAGACGCGAATGCCCGATTTTCGCGCTTTAGACATTTAAATCTAATAAAAAATAGACATATGTTGAAAAACAAATGGCAGATATCAAATCATTGAGAAACAAAGTCGTCATTTTTTGTTAGCCAAATGTCTATTAGAGATAAATGTCTAATGCGCTAGAATCGAGGCCCAGTTACTGAATTACATCGCCACCAACCAAGCAGTATAAGTTTAGTGAGTGCATTAAGCATTGTTCTAAACTGTTAAACAGTCGTTACGAAGTGTAACTTTGTGAATATGTTAGGCTTGTTGTACCTACACACAGCAGACACTGTCTCCGTCTTTGACTGTGTCTGTCTTTCAACCCTTTTTAGTGTCCCACTGCTGGAGACGGGTCTTCTCTCAATTATTTTACAAGTTGAGAGTTTAGCCCTTAATCCACACACGCTGGCCACGCTAGACAGAACAAGCTGGGTACGTGGATGTCACATGTCCTCTAATGATTATTTCTTAGACATGCCGATGTTTTTGTTCACCGATATTGAGCAGCGGCAATCAAACAATTCGCACAGAGATGTGTAGGCACGACCGGGCATCGAACCCGCGACCTTATATTTCTAAGGCGAGGCTTGTACCGCTGCGTCACCGCTGTTCCTAAGCAGTGTATATAATGTTAAGATAAACTACCCGCCTTCGTACATGTATGTACACGCTGTGGTACTATAGTAGCAGTGCAGTGAAGTGACATCCTAAGTAATATAATTGAGAATGTTCGTGAAAAGGGATGCACGTTTGTTAGTCATTCTTCTACTGTGTATCAGCTGAACCGGTTTAGATGATATTTTACATATATGCAGATGGTTGCCTGGATTAATGTAGGGTATTTTTATCCTGAGACAATTGATTTGAGAGCCTCCTAATGACAACATCGTTAGGATGCTCTATATCTATAGTCTCAACAGCGATATTTACAGAGGTGCATTGTCGCCTCCTTACTTCAAGCTCGCCTTACGTGTACTCGTTGCATGACTGGGTTTTATGTAAATGCATCTATGTGTAGATCTTGATTGTTAATTAATTTTAACATATTGTGGTTTATGAAAAAAGTAGGAAAGGAATTACCTATGTTGTGATGTTTTACTTTATTACTACATAGTATAAAACAAAGTCGCTTTCTTCTGTTTGTCCTTATATTATACTTAGGTACTTAAATCTTTAAAATTACGCAACAGATTTTCATGCGGTGTCAGTTAGAGTGATTTAAGAGTAAGGTTTATGTGTATAATAGATGCATAATGTAGTAGAGAAACACTGATAATTTTAGAGGTTTCTGATGTGATGTTGTAAATTAACGCATTTTTTGCGCTTACATTGCCAACGCTGGCTAAACCCTACTAGATATATCAAAATAAAGTACTACAGTATTGCACACCTTAAAAAGGTAAACAAAAATGTCCGCAATGGACAATGTCTATATCTTAGGGATTACCTACTATAATCTTTTTTTTTCCTTTACATTTTACTGGAAAAAATATGGCTAATTTACGAAGTGATTTTAAGCAATACAGCATTAATCCTTATCGAATTTAGTACCTTAAATACATTATCCATTTAATATAGATCAATATGGCCCTTTACAGCATGTAAAGGAAATGAATATTTCCGAAGATATTAGAGATTTTAAATGCAGAAATAACGTCTAAACAAAACATGTTTGTATTATCTTATGACAAAAAACTGAAAACGTTGACATTCTGTAGTAAGTAGGTATTTTTAGTATCAGTATTGCACCCGTGCGAAGCAGGGGCGGATACGATAACGATAGTCTATCATCGTGATACATGACTCTTTTTTTTACTTAAGTTAATAACAAGCCTTTCGACCGCGGCTCCGCCCGCACTATATCGGTTATCACGCTAAACCTCTTTTTGCGCAGTTCAAAACTACTTAAACTATCTCCATACCAAACTTCATCCAAATCAGTTTAGTAGTTTAGGCGTGAAAGCGCGACAGACAGAGTTACTTTTGCATTGATAATATTAGTAAGGATTATAGTTTGGTTAGAACTTGTATCTCGTTAGTACTCGTTACAGATGATACAACACATCCACACAACACCAGTTACTACAAGTTTTTGACAACATTAGCAATAAGGACTACTAGAGATATAATATAAATATAATATAGTGGGACATTAACACACACGGTCAAAGTTATATACAAATACTAGCTGCCCCAGCGAACTTCGTACCGCGCAAAATTGTGAATTTAAACCATTCCCAGGTCCCCTTGAACACACACAAAAAATTTCATCAAAATCGGTCCAGTCGTTTGAGAGAAGTTCAGTGACATACACACTCACAGAAGAATTATATATATAAAGATCTGATTATACTTATCTGGTGACAATAACTGAGCGATAGATTGTAACGAGAAGGAATCAAGAAGTAGATTAAATTAAGTTCATATTTATTTGCATAGTCGCCGCAATTTCATATTCAGCATACTATACCATATAGATATAGAGATACCTATATGTGTGACCGCACATATAGGTATACACAAGCACGTCACGTCGCATACAACATTTAGTTTTGTTTAAATCACAGTCACGTGACACACCTGTGTCGCTTTCAGAACTCAGCACCGACTCACGTGGGTACACGACTGCACTTTACTGCTCATTTACGTACCCGTAAGATTTCATATATTAATAATACTTACCTTGGTAAGTACGCAGTGGTACGGGCCTCGCCTTAGAAAAATAAGGTCGCGGGTTCGAATCCTGGTCGAGCCCACATCTCCGCTGCTCAATATCGATGAAGGAAAACATCGTGAGGGAACCGGCATGTCTAAGAACAAATCATTCGAGGAAATGTGACATCCACCAACCCGCTCTTGACCAGTGTGTGTGGATTAAGGCCTAAACTCTCTCAACTCAAAAGATAGTCGAGGGAAGACCCGAACCCAGCAGTGGACACTAAAAAGGGTTGAAGTGAAGTAGATACTTACCTTCGACAAACTAACTACTATGCTATACTTATTTGTTACAGAAGCTACTAACGCTCCCTATGGTAGAGCTAATCTTCATATGAAGTTGGACAGTTGCGTAGATCATCTACACATCAAATCTATGAAGTTGTGTTCTAATTAAATCAATTCATCCACTCTCTACTAATTTTTTACCTATAGTTTGTTGCGAGTAGATCCTTTTAAACCACATTGTTGTGTCATATTCTGTAGTAATGCGCGTTGACCCTCTCTACTTCCGTCCAAACCCGCGCGCACTTCACAGCCGCCCTCACTGCCTCACTGCCTCAACCCTCACACTGAGGAGGATTACCGGATCCAATGCGCTATACACGGCGGCGGCGTCTCGAGACCAACGAAATTACCTTCATATTGCACTCTAAAGCGCAGAATATATATACAATAACCTATTGCCTTACTTCGAGAGAGAGAATATTTTCCTGGCTATTCATTAAATAAGGCTCAAGTGTTGGTTGGCGCGTAGGTCAAGATGAAGTGTGTGAGGTAACTACCTTACTAATACTTTGGTCATACAGAATAAAATATATGCGGTTCGGTAGTAATCTTCAGAACTTGATCTTTATTTATTGATTAGCCAGCGAAATAATGAATATCTTCAAACTTATATACAATTATCGGCGTCACACACCGCCACGCCTGTATTACTGGAAGGTGTAGGCAGAGGTGAATATTACCCACTAGGCGGCCATGCTTGGTTGATGATTTGCCTATTACCATTCAGCGGGCACAATTCCAAACTTCGAGTTCCTTTCCCTAAGTATATAAGAAGTCTTTTTGCTGGAACTGGGAATCGAACCTGGGACCTTGCGGTTATTACACGTATGTGTTAATGTCCCAGATTTCTTTATTTTTTTGACGTGACAACGTCTTATAAATTGGTTTGCCAGGTGACACTTCAAGAAACTGCGTTACGCTCCGCTCACGTTATGCGCTCACAATGAGAGCGAGTGAGAGGCACGCGTCCCTTCCACTCGGGCATGGTTAGCCCGCCTAAGAGCGAGAGAGACAGACATAAAAAGTGAAAGGCACGCGCCTTCTTCCTAATAAACGAATGAATATTCACATTAAAATTATTTTACCACTCAAAGTCGTTGTCACGTAAAACTTTCGCCCGTATACCGACTTTACAGGCAACCAATTTTTATTTATCGGTTGTCCTGACTTTATCTGTTCGTCATGTAGGTACTCTTGAGAGTGAGCTCTTAGTTTTGGATTATTTTATACTACCACCACAGACAATATAATACTACTACCAGTAAACATGTAGGTTAGGTAGGTAGTTACATAAATAATAGTCATTGTATGTATATGTAGGTAGGTAGGTGTATAATATTTTCATGCAACTTAAAATTCAGTGAACACGCGAGGTGGTCGTGATCGTGCCTGTGTGCTGGTTACCGTGTGTCGTGATGGTGCACAGATATAGCGCTCACTACAAACAAACGAAACGTTTCGCGCCAAACTTATTGACACGCCATCTCTGTTTATATATACCTCACAGCTCTACTCAAGTGCTCGTTACCAAGTAAAACTGTTTATCGACTACGAATATCGAAAAAGAGTATTTTCTTAGTATTTACAAAGGAAGGGTAATGTTGCATGGAGACTTTGGCGCATAGCCGATTATTACTGAAGTTTATCGGCACGTCAATGTTAATCTTTCTCCCCTCCTTGTACCTGTTACCCAAAAGTACCCTATCCGATTTAGATATAGGCTCTACCTACGGTTTTCTCGTCCCATAAAATATGGATTCACCAGATGAAATATAAATTTTAAATCAAAATGTGGGTAAGAAAGGAAAAATAGATTGGCGGCTCATATCCTGGAAAGGATACATTTACATAATTTGTGCTTAGGTAATTAATTTACCATCCAATATACATCATTACGGAACCTGTAGGTTTTCTACATAAATGAAAATTATTTAATCATAAATTAAAAAAAATAATATAAATAGCAAATGTATAGCATGTTTGGCTTGCCTTCTTTAGGTAACAGGAGATGGGTACTTGCCGCTAATTCAAACATCCAGTGAAGCAATAAGGGGTGATCGAGTAGTTTACTGTATTTATCTTTAATTCAATATCTTATTTCCACAGGATAATGAATCTTACTTATTTTTTAATTATTCCATACGAGTGCCATACCACATGACACAATTGTTCGAGTCACTAACCCACTAATTATTTTTGTCACGAGCAAGTAGAGAAGTAACTGAACGCTTTTTCTTTATCACATTTATGTCGTTCAAACAAACTGTAAGTTAGTTACGAACCTGTCTGGCGTATAATTAATTCCAAATCTTTATTTAAATCAAAAACTTGTAAGTGCAGCAGGCGGAATAAGAAACTAAACGAGGTGCGAACTGAAGCGCGCGGCGCGGCGCGGCGCCCACCACCTACCTACTTACTTTGTCTTTGCTAGCGTTGTTTCAGGCATGAGTTGCTCTTTGTTGTACCTACACACACCTACCTATTCACTGCGAATTAAGTAGGTGCCAGTTGACACTTGTCTGTGCACTGGTCGAGGAAGTTAGCAGCGCTTGCAATAACTTTGTAGGTACTTACAGTATGCACATATAATGATAACTACATAGGTACACTGCAGCTTGCTATATGTATTCTGAAAAACGTATTAATATGCTCTAACTAATACAATGTCACTCAATACGTGAGGTGAATCTATATTCTACTAGCGGCCCGCCCCAGCTTCGCCCGGGTAGCTTCAGCCCACTCAGCAATTTACAAAAAATGTGATAAATAAAGAACCGCTCAACCGATTTTGTGAAAACTTCACATAAACCATCTCTAAATAGTCCGAACAATGCCTAAACATTTGGTTTGAATAGGTACCTAAGCCCGTTTTTGAGTTATAAAATTACAACGAAAAGTGGCATTGATTTTTATATTTGTAGATGAGATCACTTACGAGTAGCCGTCTTCAACTGTGGCGATGCCAGTCTGCTGAAGCCAAAAAGAGAGTATTAGAAGCTGCCGATTACAAACCACCTCGGTAGCTAGAACTTCTTGGCGTTAACCTGACTTGCCCAATAATATGGTGGACATGCCGCAGGCGACTGATCCTCTGACTGACTGCAGGAGACATTGAATTGAAGAACTATTTCTAAAGCCATAGCTTTTATAATGCACTGTACTAATTAGTGATGGTAATTAATGGTAAATTTCATAAAGTAAGTATTTAGCGCCATTCAAGACTTGCCTGCCTGCTTCATAATAGACAAGAAGGCTTATTACAAGCTTTTTTATATATATTTCTTTTATCTTATTATTTTTTTAATTATATTTTTTACTTTCACCTGTCCCATTGTCTGTAATCAAATCTTGCAAGTTATTCCCGGTTTCTAATCGAGCTGAAATTTTGCATGTTTATATAAATAGGATGACAATGCAATTTTTTTATAACATAGAGCTGATCTGTAGCTGGAAGGTGGTCATAGGAACTCTGTAATTAAGCGACGTAACTCCATCGAGTTTGTCTCGGTTAATTTGTCTTGACGAGTACTTTGATATTATATGGTAACCATTCCCTGACGACGTAACCCCATCGAGTTTTTGCTCGTTTGATTCGTCTTGTCGAATATCTTGGTTGGCGTGAATATGCAACAACAACAAATTTAGGGAAAAAAAGTTCGTTCCCTTTGATCGAGTTTGGGCTCATTTGATTTGTCTTGACGAGTATTTTAATTCTTTAAAGTAACCAGAGTCTGAGTGTTATATTTCTATTAGAGTGGCCTAATTTAAAAACACTAAAAAGTTAAAAATAAATTAGGTAACTCTAATAAGAATGTGATAAAAAGGGGAAGATTTAATAATTATGTTAAGGTGTAAAGTTTTATTGTTAAAATATATAATTATGTACGATATGTAGGTATTTTGTCGTAGACGAAGAACCATAATTGTCGATAAAGGTTACAGTGAACTTATGAAGTGTTATACTTCATAAAGTTAACTAATTTATTTTTAACTTTTTGGTTCATATTATAAACAAATAAGTAATAAAAGCTAGTTTTAACAAAAGGTCATTTGCTTTAATTTTCTTTTTGATTGTTAGAAATAAGTTTCTTTTTTTTCGTGACGTCACGTTCACGGAGTATTTTTTGTGTTTATGACGTAAGAATTCGTACTCCTTAACTTTAATGCGATTTTTAGTATTTTTTTAATTCATAATTAAGCAAATAATACGTGTCCAACAATGACGTGTCCAAACTGTGTCATAATCTACAAATAAAGACGGACTAAATAAAATTTAGATCTGGAATGATACGTATTATAATAGGCTAATAATATACCATTTTTCACGTGGTTTGAACCCGTCATGGTACCCCGCTACTTGGGAGGGAGCGGGGTATGTAGGAGACCCTGCCAGCCCTATGAGAGGCAGGCTCGGGTTGCCCACTAAAAACACCGTGGTAGCCTTTCTCTGTATTTAAATAACGGCCCTGGAACTTGTAGATCTGCATTCAGGGCTGCCATCGCACTATTGCCTATTTGTGCTACATAATTTCTATAGAAATACCGTTATCTACGGCCAACTCCATTTATACAACCTGCGGCTACAACAGGCTGCCTCGTCCTTGTCGTGGAAACAAGATATACCTACCTACCTACTAAGCATAACACTAGGTACTTAGGTATCTACACATTTTGTGAAATGTAGTTTCTACAAGATTAGTATGTATTTTAACGGGATCTTAGGTGCTAAAGACTTCTGAGGTAATAAATAAAATGCAGAAGTACTTCAATACAAAAATATTTAATTTCTGTAAAATTACATAACCACCCAAACACACATGCATACTGGTATGTTATATGGACTTGTAGACCATATTTATCTCCCTAGCCTGTTCGTTCTTTCTTATTCAGTACCTTTATCACTTAACCTGTTTACTCACACATTTAAAATTAGGAGAATCACTAAAATTACTCGCATTTTTCATATACGCCCATTCGAAAAATATTAGGAGTCCATCTACATGTAAGTGTCTTTCAGATCGAATAACGAGTAGTTACCTACGACAGTAAATGTACTTCATTAAATATAATAATAGCACCAAAAAAATTTAAAAGTTCACTCAAAAAAGTAGATCACCAGTGGGTAGGTATATCCAGCAAGGTACATTGCATAATAACGAGCTAGTGCACTGCGGCGCTCACACGGGCCGACTACAGGAGAGGCTTGTTAAACGAAGTATATTAACTTTTGTCACAAAATTACCTTCTTTTGTGCAACTGTGCACCATTTTGTTGTAATGTGCAATGTCGTTGGTCTGTCTATATTCGTCAAAGTGATAGATGTAGCGTCAAGAGGAAAGCTACGGTGAGCGCGAGTAGCGAGTGAGCGGAGACGCGAGGCGCGGGCGTTCCGCGCGCTCGTGACGACAGAGCGCTTGCGCCACACGCGCCCGCATCCTCCAGCGCGACGAGCTGCACGCGCGCGCCATCCGTTCCCACGCACTCCCCCGCCCGCACTGCCATGCCGCCACCCGCCTCCGCCTCCCAGCGCCTCAGCCACGCGCCCAGCCGCGCCGCGCCGCAGCCGCACACTAGCGCGCCGCCTGACACCTGCAGCCCGCCTGCCAGTAGGCGCGTGCCGCGCCGCCGCCACTCGCCTGCCGCTCCGCTCAGCGCACTCACCTCCGGCGGCTCCAACACCTCGCCTTCTAGTTGCAGCGCCACGTGAGGCACGCGTGCCAGCGGCCGCAGTAGCCCTGCCGGTAGCGAACGCACTGCCGTGCCGGCGAATCGCAGCCGAAGTGCACGCACTTCCCCCAGCGCGGCTAGAGCGCCAGCCCGGACGGTGCGCAGTTCTGTGCCACGAATTTCGAGCGCACGTAATTTGGGCGTGTGCAGGCGCACTAGTTGCGAGTCGAACGTTACGCCGCGCACCTCGAGCTCGAGTGACTCGAGTGCGGGTGGACTCGACGCCGCTTCTGCCGCCGCCGCTTCACTGGCACCACCCGGCAGCGAGTCGATTGCAAGACTTCTCAGCGACCTCAGGGACCGGAAAGTGCGCGGATCGATCGTCTCGAGGCGGGTAAGGCGCTCAAGACGCAGGCTCTGAAGACGGTCAAGCCCCGAGAAGGAATTGCCCGCGATTCGGACAAGCGGATTCCGTGAGAGGTCGAGGGCGATTAGGCGTGGAAGTGCCGTCCATGCGGCAGGCTGCAACGAAGTGAGGGCGTTGCCAGCCAGGGATAACGAGCGCAGGGATCGCGCGTGACGCAGGTCCGCTTCCCGCAGGGACTCGATCCGGTTATCGGCGAGGTCGAGGTCGGTGAGCTCGTCGAGCGGCAAGGGCGGCACGGCGCGCAGGCCGGCACCGGACAGCGTAAGGCGCCGCAAGCGAGGCGCGCCGAGCAGCAGCTCGCGGAAGTTGGCCTTGACGGGGTTGTGCGACAAGTCGAGCCGCGTAAGCCTCAAGAGGGAGCCGAACGTGTTGTCGCCGAGCACAGTGAGCGCATTCCGCGCCAGCCCCAGCTCGTGCAAGAATGCAGTTGCCTGAAGCGCAGCCGCGTCGATATACTCTAGCCTGTTGCCAGCCAATTCAAGCCTCCGCATGGTAAACCCGACCTGGGAGAGGGCGCTGCTTGGGAAAACGCTAAAACGGTTGTCAGAGAGGTCAAGGTACTCGAGCACCGTGTTCCTGAATACGTCACGAGGCAGCAAACGCAGCCTATTGCTGTCGAGGCGCAGATGTCGCAAGTGGTGCAGACTCGCGAACTGCTCGGCGGACAGCTGCGCAAGCCGGTTGTATGACAGGTCAAGGATCTGTAGCGCAGACGCATCGCCGAACGCACGACGCTTTGCAACGCCAATCGAGTTACTGCGAAGACTTAGCACCTGCAAACCCACTGTTAACGCGAATATGTCGTTGTCGAGGTGGGTGACCCGGTTGTGCGATAGATCGATTTGACGAACAAAAGGTCCTAACGAATCGAAAAAGGACTTCGATAAGCCTTCGAGTAGATTGTACGACAGATCGAGAACGTTCACGAAGAGAGGCTGTCCGCCTCCGACGAGTGACGCGATTCTATTGTTGCTGACGTTGACGGTGAGGTCAGTGTCCGCAGTGGACACATCCTCGAAGTATCGTACCGAGAACTGTGCCAAACAATTGTGCTGCAGCTCTAAGACCTCCAGCCGCGGCAAGCGAACGAACGACCGCTCTGCGATCCACTGTAACGTGTTACCCGCTAAATTCAAATAAACTAAATTTGATAAATTTGTAAAACTATGTTCGCTGATATTACCGAGACGATTGTAAGAGACGTCGAGACTTTGGAGGTCCTCTAGGACGGCGAGAAATTCAAAATTTACCCTACTGATGTAGTTGTACGACAATTTCAGTTCCTTCAAACGGCTCGTAGCGTTCACCGGCCACGAGGCGATCGAAAACTCCACAATTTTATTATAGTCTAAATTTATATATTCGAGCAAAGGAAAGTCGAGAAGGTGATCGGCGGTCAAATGTCGGATACGATTGTTGTCAAGGCGCAGCCAGGCGAGAGTGGGCAGCGACATCGGCAACGGGAACGCGCCGCCCAGCGCCGCCGTCGACAGCTCGAGCGCGCGCAGCCCACGCAGCCCGCCCAGCGCCGCCATCTCACCATCCTCCATCTCGGTGAAACTAAGCAGCAGCTCGTGCAGTGGCAGTGCGGCTGGGAATGCATCCGGTGCGATGGCAGTCAGCTCGTTACCGCGCAAGTCAAGCGAGACCAGCGCACTAGCCCACTCGCCTCGTAGCTCGGCACCCAGCGCCGATACGCGATTATAGCCTAAGTCGAGGTGCGTCAGCACACCCGCATCAAGCGCGCTAAGCGCGGGCGGCATCGACGTCAAGTAGTTACCGGCTAGCGAGAGTGAGTGCAGACGCGGCGGCAGCGCGGCCACCTCGCGCAGCTCGTTGTACGCGAGGGAGAGGTGGCGCATGTGCGACAGACCCGCCAGGCCGGCCTGCAGCACGCGCACCTCATTGTGGTCTAGCTCCAGCCGCTCCACAGTGCGGAGCGCGCGCAGTGCCGCCTCCGATACGTGCCGTATACGGTTGTACGCTATCGATAAGCGCTTTAGGTGCGGCCCATCCGCCACGAAGCTAGGGATCGATGTGAACTCGTTAAAGTCGAGCACGAGTCGCTTGAGACGCGCATGCGGCCGCAGCTCCAGTCGGAAAGTGTCGTCTAGCTCGTTGTGACCGAGATCTAGCGACTCGTATTTGGCGAGTTCAACGAGGCAGGCGCGGTCGTCGGGGTTTCTTAACACGTTGTTGCGCAAGTGTAGGTGACGCAGGCGCGGCACGGTGGCGAGCGCGGCGCACGGTGGCTCGAACAGCAGGTTGTCGGAGAGACGTAGCAGCGCCAGATCCGCAGGCAAAGATCCACCCGCCAGCGCGTGCAGCCGGTTGCCCTCTAAGTCTAACTGAGTCAGCCGACGCAGTGCCGCCAGCGCTCCCTCCGGCACCGCTGTCAGCTGATTGTTACTCAACGAGAGGGTCGTCAATGAATTGGCCAGCGAACCCCACTCCTCGTCCGGCTGCAGGTCGCATATGTAATTGCTGTGAAATAAAGTCATGTTAGTCAATCGACAGCGTGTGCGCGACTGTCGGATCGATGCTACTCTAGATCCACTCACTTTTGCAAGTTAAGCCAGTTCAGTGCTCGCAGACCCCGGATGGATTCGAGTGGCACCGCCGTAAACTCGTTGTAGCCGAGGTCGAGGGACGCCAGCGTGGACACCATGGACCTGCGAACACATCCCATAGGTAGGTGCTCGGTAGAGAGGTGCATAGAGCCGATGTCGTGATGGTAGGTACTCACGCAAATGCCTGCGGCTCGATGTGATGCAGACGTGCGGCGACGAGCGCGAGCGTGGCGAGCCGACGGCCGTCCAGCGCGAGCGCAGGCAGCGTGCCCAGCTCGGCGCCGGCCAGCGCAAGGTGGCGCGCGTGTGGCGGCGCGCCTGCCAGCCGGTGGAAGGGCGCGGGCGCGCACGCCACGCTGTCGTCGCGGCACGCGCAGCGCGCGTCGCACGCGCCGGCCGCTTGCAGCTCGGCGGCTACCAGCAGCGCGGCCACCTGCAGCACGCGCTGCATCGCGTCGCTACTGTCCCATCACCGCGAGTCACCGCGCGCTGCTACGAAACTATTTTCACCGCTCGGAGTGCTCGAATATTTTATCCCCATTGATAAGCGCGAACGTGTCACATATTGTCACATATCATTATCACAGGAAAAGATACATCTTAATTATTATTACGTCACTAGTCACAGTGTCACCTACATATATCTTCTTTGCTTCAGAATTGTGTTATGTTAGGTTAATTATAAATATTATTATATAGGTATGTATTGTTGTAAAGGAGAAATGATTTGGTTCCTTTCATAAAATTAAAACCCAATCATTTTATCCTACGTTAATTTGATTTACAGGCTTTTTTTTAAATCTAATAGTTACATTTTTTTACTAAAAAGCAATACCCACACATAATATTAATAAACATGTTCCATACGTAGGCCCCATAGAAACATGTCCCACTGACTGACTGACTGACTGGACGCACGCACAGACTTAACCGCTTACTGACTTAACTTAATGAGGACTGTTGTTTTAATTAGGGATTTTGAAAAATTCTACAATTCTAAAATATTATTATTAGTGTAATTAAAGGTCGGAGATATAGCCCTTTCAATGCGTTGTTTAGGCTATTGGACACCATTAACATCAACGTAGACATGAAAGTGACCAGAAAATTACAGGAGAAAAATTTTAGATTAGGAAATAGATCCCAAATATTTGTCACATGCTCACATGATGCACATTTTCTTTACGAATATCCATTAAGCGTGCTTCTATACCATGCCCATGGAAGAAAGGAGCTCAGTACTTACTTGTTTTTTCGGAGGCCGTGCTGTACAACAAATATGAGCATACGGAAAAGGCATGCGCCATCACCCACTATTGGTACAATAGTAAGGTTTATTAATTCCCCCATTGATGTAGATCAATTCTGCTCCCATTTAATTTAAAAAATAGACAGATAATTTTTCAGTGTAAGAAGATTGCGAGAAACAAGACACACTAAATTCAACTTCTAAGACAAAATACAAGGTACCTACTTACTTGTATATCTCTAATAAAACAAAAACAAATAAGTAGGTATAGGTAATATAATATATTAATAGATATTATTACTACAAATCAAACATAGATAGGCACCAATTTTTACAATCTATTTAAATAAAAATGAAACCCGTTTTTCGTTGTCACGACATCACGCGTGAACGGCTGGACCGATTTCGCTAATTCTTTTTTTAAAATCTTAATATATATAAATCTCGTGTCACAATGTTTGTCCTCAATGGACTCCTAAACCACTTAACCGATTATAATAAAATTCGCACACCATGTGCAGTTCGATCCAACTTGAGAGATAGGATAGTTTAAATCTCAAATTATAGTCACAATTTTAATTTATTGCTAATTATTTGTCTGTTATTATTTGACAGTCACAATTATCTGTTAACTCCAAATGATTCTAACAGATGTCGATACCTTTCGACTGGGTTGAGTAAGTAATCAATAGATGGCGCTGCTATGGTTATCACATTTTATGGAAATTGTTGAGTGGGCTGAAGCTACCCGGGCGAAGCTGGGACGGGCCGCTAGTATTCCTATAAGTACGAGGATGGTTCTTACGCAGAGAAAAATTGAAAAAAAAGAAAATTTAGAAAGCGAAGAAGTGCCGATAACCGGGTTAGATACCTATTATTTATTATTGGTTATATTCGGTAGGTCTGAGACCCGGTAGATGGCACTGCTTTACCGGGCAGAACGACGTCTGCAGGGTCCGCTAGTTTAAGATAAAAACCTAAGGAGAAAGGAGTTTGGCCAAGTAGGTCTGGTATTTTCCAAGAATTTTCAGAGAAATTCAAGGTTAAAGGAAAGTTTTTCATTCCAATATCCAAGAACAGATAAAATTTAAATTTGGGAATTCTAATAGAAGTACCTAATAAGTACTACGTATAACTAGTACCTACCTACATATTACACGTATTGTTTTGTCAAATACTTAATATGTATACAGTGTCAAAATAAAATATAATGTAGATCCTAGCACGAAGAATTAATATCAACTTCGAAGGTAATCACTAATCACTGTCAGAATACCTAATTTTCTATGCGTTCTTCTTCTTTTCACCGTTTTAGGAAATACATTTTAATGAAATACGAAACATTTGTCTTCCATCAATTCTGTTAGAATGTTTAAGTTTGAAGTAAAATTTGAAGTAGATTGTAATAAAACTACTTTTTAACGGATTTTATCGCGGTTTATTTTAGACTAGTTTTCCGCCCGCGGCTTCGCCCGCGGATGTCGGTTATCGCGCTAAACCATTAATCTCTTTTTTCGCAGTCGGATAAAACTATCCTTTCCCGGGTCTCGAACTATCTCCATACAAAATTAGTTCAGTAGTGTAGGCGTGTAAGCAACATTTTGAAATCGGCAAGCACCCATAGGTATATCCATAAATCTATAGGGGTTTCTTAAAAAATACTTCGTCTCTTAGACCATGATCATTGTAAGTTTTTCATTCAATATTTAAGAAGAAATAAAATTTAAATTTCGAATTCTAATAATCGGTCTGAGTTATCAAACGTCATTGTGTCAAAATAAAAAGTAATTTAGCTAAAAAGCACGAAGGAGTATTGATATCAACTTTGAAGAAAATCAAACTCAGAATAATTTCGCAGGCTTCTCCCGCGTAATATTAGGATAAAAATCAAAAAAATTGGAAAAATAAAAAACACGTGTTTCATTATTTGTTTTAAGCTTTATTTATACCGAATTTGAAGTGAATCGGACCAAGGACTAAACAGTTATGGAATATTTAGTATTTCCAAAAAAACTCATTTAACACCCCCACCGGGGGTAGTTTTGGAAAAATAAAAAACACGTGTTTCATGATTTCTTTTAAGGTATATGTGTGCCGAATTTGGAGTGAATCGGACTTCAGACTATACAGATACAGAGAAACTTTAATTTTTACCATTAAAACTCATTATCCACACCTCATAGGGGTAATTATGGAAAAATAAAAAACCCGTATCTCATTATTTTTCTTAAGGTTTATGTGTACCGAATTTTAAATGAAAAGGACCAAGGAATAAAAAGTTGCATACAAACTTCACCCCTCTATTTAACCCTCTTAAGGGATGATTTTTGGAAATATTGTTAGCCTATGTCCTATTCTAGGGTATACATTACCTACATTTCAAAGTTCATTACAATCGGTTGAGCGGTTATGGAGATACGCGGTAACAAACCTTCACACACACACACTTACTTTCGCATTTATAATATTAGTAAGATAAGATGATTTTTGGAAATATTGTTAGCCTATGTCCTATTCTAGGGTATACATTACCTACATTTCAAAGTTCATTACAATCGGTTGAGCGGTTATGGAGATACGCGGTAACAAACCTTCACACACACACACTTACTTTCGCATTTATAATATTAGTAAGATAAGATAAGATTTTAGATCACGACGTTTCAAAGTCTTTTCAGACTTCATGTTCACGGGTGGACTGAGGTATTTGACGTCCAAAAATATTAATCACAATTATTACTGACTACGTCCAAACATTAATATTTAAGTTGCGTTCCGATTTAAGCAAACTGAGCCCACAGTGTCTTGAATTCTGAGTTGATTTTGCTTGGGTTTTGGTACAAGTAAATTAAGCACTGGGTCCCAAGCTGGTGGTATATTCCAACCATTTTCTCTGTTACAATTAGGATGTTTTTTAATTTCAATAGCTTTGCGGATCATTCTTGGTAGGAACCGGTTTTCTTTGACAAGGACCTGTGTTTTATCAAATCTCAAGTAGAGTCTATCTACAAGATGTGGGTGTTTATAAAATTGACTGTGAGTGTGGACTCTCATATATAGGACAAACAAAGAGAAGTATAGGGACCCGCGTAAAAGAACACATAGCTGACGTTAAACATCAACGCTCGACGAAATCTGTAGTGTGTGTAAATACTCAAGAAGGCCCCAACCATTAGGCACTTGAGATTTGATAAAACACAGGTCCTAGTCAAAGAAAACCGGTTTCTACCAAGAATGATCCGCGAAGCTATTGAAATTAAAAAACATCCTAATTTTAACAGAGAAAATGGTTGGAATATACCACCAGCTTGGGACCCAGTGCTTAATTTACTTGTACCAAAACCCAAGCAAAATCAACTCAGAATTCAAGACACTGTGAGCTCAGTTTGCTTAAATCGGAACGCAACTTAAATATTAATGTTTGAAGGTAGTCAGTAATAATTGTGATTAATATTTTTGGACGTCAAATATCTCAGTCCACCCGTGAACATGAAGTCTGAAAAGACTTTGAAACGTCGGGATCTAAAATCTAAAATAAACCGCGATAAAATCCATTAAAAAGTAGTTTTATTTCAATGAGTAATTGGATACTTAACTTCGTGTACTTATATCAGTTAACACTAAGACAGTCTTATATTTGCAATGTAATTTTACTGTACATGTATCATTTATCACATAATTTAAGCACATATTAACTTTAAAAAGGTACAACTCAAAAGGTTTTTGATGAATTACTTTGAAAATGGAATATTTACCAAAAATACAAAAATAAATAATAAAAGAAGGTGTTTTACCCTACAAATTAAGATGCTCAAGTTAAATTTAGCTCAGTTAATTCAGGAATAGTTCATAAACAAGGACTGTTTAAATCTTGTTTTTACTCTCCTGTAAAATGATTATTTTTCAATTGTATCACTTATCACAGGAGGCACAGACTTGTTTTATTGCCTACGTGTACCTACATAAATTTTACCCAAACTTAACTATCTCAGTTAAAGAAAGTACAAGTAACAACTACCACCTAATCAATGAATGTCATTCTATCGTCTGTTTCACAAACTGTGTAATGTTTAGCACTAACTGCAAGTTCGAAACGCAATGGTTCGCGGTAAAGTTGCGAGTAGTTTGTTGTGCCACGATGTGACGTCGCGACGCTCCAGCCGCGCGTCGATATACACTGCCGGCT
The DNA here is from genome assembly GCA_936450015.1 of Meganola albula. Taxonomy (NCBI): domain Eukaryota; kingdom Metazoa; phylum Arthropoda; class Insecta; order Lepidoptera; family Nolidae; genus Meganola; species Meganola albula. The sequence continues at coordinate 14,188,671 of OW388153.1, forward strand.
TACTACTGCCGCACGTCGCCGCCACGTGCCGTGCCGTATGGCGGCGAGAATCACGGCCACCCGCGTTGATTAACTAGGTACTAAAGACATCATTTAGTGAACCTCATGTCTGATTTAATAATATTTTATAGTTTTGAGCTTGTGCTTGTTCACAAATTGCCTGATGTGAATCAATGTAGTCTACGACGGAACGCGCCTACCCAGTGAATATCGATTTTCTCGTGACTTGAAGATAGGCATATTATAGCTATCGGGAAACAGATGCCGGTAGTGAATTTCACAACTTGGCAATTCGTATAATAAAAGTGGAAGTAAAGCGCTTTGTGCGAACCCGTGGAATTTCTACCTTATAAAGGTGGCGAACAACCGTACCTCTACTTGTCCGATGAAAGAACTGGGATGGGGGAATAAGATTATATAATTCCAACGCACACTCTCCGAAGTGTATCCGATATCACTGAAAGACTAGTAACTAACGACCTATTACCGCATAGCTTACATCTGTCCCTAACTAACTTACCACCGCGGCAACTATGGATTTATACCTAATAGTGCCTAGCAGTGGAATAACAAAATAACCTCAATAAATGGACTATCTATAACAGTACAAGAATTTTTCAAATAGGACGTAGTTCCTAAGAAAACCTTAACCAAAAAAACTATTAGTCCGACCACAAGAAACCAACTCGAACCAAAACTTGATAAAAATTTCTTTAAAGAAACTTGCGGCGGCGCAGCGGGACGTGCCTTGCTTTAGAAATATAAGGTCGCGGGTTTTTACATATTGCCCGCTGCTCTCAATATCGGTGAGAGAAATGATCATGTCTAAGAACTAATAATAATTAGAGGACAGTTGAGAGAAGACCCGTGCCCTCACTGGACACTAAAATGGATTAAAGTGAAACCCATGTAACATCAGACTGAGATTATGGGTCATGCATGATCATGGCAAGACAATTTTGGTGCGCTTGTGGTTTATGGAAAGGACGGGTGACATTTGTCGTCTGCAGTTGCTGACTGTAATATTGATAAAGTGAATGGGTTAGGTACCCATTACTTAACATAATTAAAACAATTGAATGGTTTTAAATATTTATTTACACTAGTCAAATTACTTCACTTCCTTAACCTGCAGACCTGCAACAAAATATATAAATATTAGTGAACTGCTTTTTATTTTACACACACACCACTCGATTGGAATCTAATACTAGATATAAAACAAAACTATTATAAATTAATTATAAAAAACTTTTTCTATTTTATTACTTCTTTTTATTGCTTATTATATTAGACACATTTGCTTACTTTAATATGCTAATTATGTCTATTAGCCCTCCTAATAGTAATAAATAAATAATTTATGAATATAGACAATCAAATAAAAAAAGCGTTTCAACAGGTCTGGTGTCACAAAGATACCTCCTTTGTGACACCAGATCTTCTGTCGAAACAGTATTACTGCCTACTCAATACTCTAGATAGGTAGTACAAAAGATTTTGTTACTTAACCCTGTAATTATTCGGTTGATTCATGGATGGCACAAGTTTAAATAAAATATGTGTATTTCAATTAGTGCTTGCAGACTTTTACAATTAGGTCATAATATGCCAAGGTCAGTGTAATGTAGATAAGAAACTTTATTATTCAACTAAAAACTGTATCTAGTGCAAGTTAGACTTGCCTATTGTAGTGTCCATAAAAAAGTATGTAAAAGTTAGCCATTGTAAAACTTGTTCTAAATTGATCAGTTAATTTACAAAAATGTAAATATTATGTATACAATCACAAAAAATAAATATTATTATTTTGTGACAAATTTCATGAGACTAGCTTGTTAACAGAAAGCACCATAAAGGAGTGATTTCAGTATATAGCTCTAAAAGTTCCCATGTAAAACTAATATTGGGATAAACTCGCCACTAAACAGACTGTGCAGAGAGATGAATGCTTTTACTAAGTGCGCGCCAGATGTTGACATTTGCCATGACGCATCGAAAGTATTCAAAGCTAAAACACTGGATTACCTAGAATCACAACATCCTGCTAATCAATTTGATGTTATTACCTAATCTGGCCTGTTTTTATTGCAGGAATGTTACTGTCCTTTTTTATCTAATTTAAGCTATTTTACAAACTTATTGCTTGTTACTAACTTAGATTTCGTTTCAATCTTGTAATTCCTTTATTTTAATATTTTACATTCATATGTATTTGTTGTGAATGCTTTATCAATTATTATCGGCGACTATGTATGTAAGTCTAAGACTAGTGCGTACGAATGCCAATGAATCGTTAAACATACAACTTGATAATAGTCCACATTAAATAAATAACTCATTGTCTTATATGCATTAAAATAAGAACTATTAAAAAAAAAGATGAATAATGACACTCAAGGGTCTGTGGATATTTTGATGATATAGAGTTGTCATTAAATATAGAGAAGAAAAATCTGTAAGTATTAGAATGAGAGCAAAAATATTTCAGATCAATAAAATTTTAGTAATTACATAATAATAATAATAATATAAAGTAGGATATTAACACACACGGTCATCTGATCCCAAACTAAGCAGAGCTTGTACTATGGAAACTGGATAACATAACACAACAGTTTTAAAAGAGTAATAGTGAACATCCTAAAGGTCATAAATAATACACACACGCACGCATGCACACACACACTCACATACACATGCACACATCTCTCAATGTTTGTGTTTTCTCTTTAACTGTTTATAATAATAAGTGTCCTTCCTTATTCTTAAACTTGTATAGTTATATTATTACGTGTAATAATAATAAATTATAATTGTTATTTAATAATAAATTACCTAAAAATTTCTCTGTATGCTGTGAAGTTACCAATAAATAAATAAAACTATCACTACATACTATAAAATCAAATGTATGCTTAAATCTCTAAAACTACGCAACCGATTTTTCTGCAGTTTTTTTTTATCATATAGTGATTCAAGAGTAAGGTTTATGTGTATAATACATGCATAATATAGTAGAGAAACGCTGATAATTTTAGAGCTTTCTGATGTGATGTCGTAAATTAACGCATTTTTTGCGCTTACATTGCCAACGCTGGCTATAAACCCTACGAGATAATTACAATCAAAATAATGTAATGTATTGCATACCTTAAAAAGATCAACAAAAAATCTGCTATGGTATATGTCTATATTAATAACCCACAGTAACAAATTTTTATCTTTTACTTTCAAGTGATGGCTTATTTTCGAAGCGATTTTAGGCAATTCTACATTAACCCTTACCCAATTAAGTACCTTAAATACATTGTCTATTTCATATAGATCAATATGGCCCTTTACCACACAAAATGAATATTTCTGAAGATATTAGATTTAAAATAGCGGTGCGGCGGTACCGGCCCAGTCGCGCGCGGTCTGTGAGGTCAAGATCTGTCAAGATTGTATATAAGGACATTCTGTATATATACCTCAATATATTTAGCATCAGCATTGCACCCATGCGAAGCCGGGCCGGTTCTCTAGTAATAATAATGTCTCTAGTAGTAATGTTGTTGATATTGAGTGGATGTAATGCTATATATAGTGTATCATCGTATGAAAGGCACTAACCAAAGCAGTACTTATGACACTATATGGAGTTGGTCATTAAATTGAGTGTTCTATAATATAGTTCAAGCTGTATTTTGTAATTGCATTGACTTTAGTTTGATTATTACGGGTCCAAAAGATTGCACACACTAGTAATTAATATCTCTACACATTTTTTTTTTTTTAATATATCTCCATTTGCAATCAGTGCAATCAGTGCAACTCTACACATTTCAAGAAGAATGATTCTGACAAATAGACAAACAAGTGAGTGTTACACACTCGGTTCATTGGTAAACCTAAATACTAACAAATTGAATATATCTAGACAATTTATCATTGTAAAATTTTGGTCTTATTTTGTGGAAATACATTGTTGAAAATTACACTTAAACAGTAGAATAGTGCCATCCAGAACTAAGTGTAATTTTCATCATGGATTTAACTTATGTTAGTTGTGAATATGATATTACCTGGGGGCAAGCTCTGCTTCAGTTTCTCAGCCTTCTCCTTGTCAGTGATGACCAGTGTGTAGAGGAAGCGTGAGCATCGCACCTTGAACTTTACATTCTCTGGGTTCTTCTTTATTTTGACGGCTGGAAATTAACACAATCTGTTTATAGTACAAGTACATAATCACAATCTTCATAATGACAAGTGTTACTCTCTGTAGCTACATCTCATAAACATTAAAACAAATACATAAAGGCCTTTGTGTAAAATATCCTAAATTGTACATTTAAATTTAGTACCTACCTACTCATACTTTACAGTATTTTCTTTAATATTATTACCTAAATGTCAGAGGTTTAGTGTTGAAGGTATGTACCTATAGTAAGTTAAATGTTTGCTATTATGACCTAGGTACTCACAATCAAAGCCAAACACTGTCATAAACACAGGAGAACAACACATATAGAGTAGAGTAGACTGCACACTTACATTTGGCATCTTTCCTCCGCGCCTTCAGCAAAAAGTCTTTGATATCTTTGATTTCACGCGGCTGAAACATCAAAACAAACGATATATTTACTTATAACTTACATCTAATAAAAAACTGGTACCTACTTGCATTAATATTTAAAAATGTTTAATGCAATAAAATTATTGTTTAATAAAACAAGGGATGAAATAATTCTTACCATGTCGAAGGCGCTGGCTGTATGTTCAAGGTAGAACTGCAATAAAATAACGATGTATTTACTAAAATATTAAGGCCAATTTGTAAATAGGATAATGGCAAATTAACTGGTGCACACAGAATACCAATAATTCTTTATAATAAAGGGATTTTTATAGATTTAAAGATGGTATTCAAGAATTGCACAACAGTTTCTCACCTGTTTTAAATCTAAAAGAACACTTTTGTTTGACAATGGATTGTTGTTGTGACTTTTACGACAAGCAGACTACAAGTGACACATGACATGACAGCAATCGAAATGACAACATGACAGCTACTTCCTACTTCTCATTTTTTTTAAAGTGCCAATATTTTACAGCAGCGGTCGTTAGCGTCATACTTTTCTGGTTAAGGGCCACTGATAATGTGAGGGGGTAGTGCGGACCGCAAATAACAGACGACAAACTTAGCTTTAGCATTTTTTTGTAGAGAATTGAGGCTATAACTAATAGAATTATTTACTTTGTCGCGGGCCGTAGAAATATCGCATTCTGCCGCGCCGCATGCGGCACTTTGACGCTTTGCTCTTTAAAATACTAGTACATACAAAACATCACTTTATTTAACAGTATTTGGAGAAGAGTGTACCTTGCATGTAAAGTTTCGTATTGTTATAGACAAATCGAGTTTTTGTGATTTTAGTAGGCTAATAATAAAGTTTTTTACTACTATTGTAAATAATGATGGCACTAGATTTTGCTTTTATAATATTTTCAAAAATGGGTTTCTGTCAGTCTATATATTTTCGGCTCACAAAAGCAATATTATTTGGTCATTCAATATAGCACTTCCGAAAATAAGGACGAGTAGTAGTGAGCGAGCAGTATATTATTTTATTATCTGTGGTAGAATAAATCATTTATAAACGCGAATTTTGAACCGCGACGAATTGCATGAAAATAAGCGTCGTTCGTTCGTTCGTTGGCCTTTCGTCCGGAGACTGAAGGATAGGTATTTTGTTTATTTTTTTAATTAATCCGTAATCAGTACAATAGTCGCTAAATGTCGAGAAGGCAACGACGGTATTCCTCTTCGATCTACGAGCGTCGCCTTCGACCGTCGTCTCCGAACGAAATGCGCGAGTGCCCTCTCGGAACCCTCGCTGGGACGTCCGTCACCGTCAGTGTTTGGTCGCGGGGGCAGTAGCTGGCGGCATGGCGGGCATGGCGCAGCGCGGCGGCGTACGGAGCAGCGCGCGGCTGAGCGGCGAGGCGGGCGCGGCGCGGGCGGGCGCGCGGCTGGAGGCGCCGGTGCGCTCGGCCGCCGCCGCCGCCGCCGCGGCCGAGCGCCGCGCCCGCGCCGCCGAGCGCGTGCGGGAGGTGGAGGACAGCCCGCGCGTGCTGCGGGACAAGTGCCGCCGCTTGGCGCGCGCTCTGCGGAATGCTAAACATCTTGTGGTTCGTATATCGGCTTCACCAACCTCCCTGTCCTCCTGTGTGATGCTCGTTAGACCCGATGATCTCTAGGCCGGACTCACTTTTCCACGTATCATTCACTGTGACTATGAATTTTATTATTAGTATGGTCAGTGGGTCATCTTATGACTCTAGATGTTCATCGCTTGAGACCTTGATGTGACCTATGTAGTTTATCGTATATGACACAGACACCCCAGTTATCTTCTATTTTCATCATTTGGAATCATTGAAGAATCTTTTAATCATAGCCTAGACATAATGCCTTCTTCAATGAGACAAAACATTAACATTGGGTTCAGCGTATTATAAAATTTCAGACTATGTAATGGATAAAAAAGCTTGGAATTAAGTCACTCCAATTCAACACTGAACAAACAAAATGTAAATGTAAATGTAATAGATTTACGTATTTCATATATAAAAGAAAAAAAGCCTACTGAGTTTTTTGGCAGTGTTTATCAGTAGTTGCCAGTCATTCACTGCACGGTAGAAAAATAAATTGGACTATTTTTATATAGACTCACGTCTCAAAAAAAATTACGCATATTTTAATTTTGAATGTAAGCCAATGAACAATGACATTAACAAATGACTTAACCATGTTCAGATGAGCTCAGAAAGCTCAGGCAGGCTGATCCCATAAATTAGACATTGGATGACTTTGCCTAATAGGCCTCAATCAATTGCCATTCCCATTATTAAGTATTGCAGGCATCAAATTCCTGCTACTCTACCTCTTTACTCTACTTGACTAAGAACTAGGATTATCAATGACTTCACCTTTCAAATAAGAAATATGTATCAAAATCAGTCCATCCATTTGTACTCCAACAAACTTATATGTACACAGAAACACATGTCATGCTTTTTATTTATTTAATTAATAATGTGAGTGCAACAAGCTACAAAATGTTCAATAGCGATAATGCTAATTCAAAGACGTAAGGGCAGTCTTTCAGGCAATATGTGGTCCTTACTATTTGTTTGATGTTGGTTGGCTTTTTTTGTTAAAACAGTTAACTAATATCATTATTTGATTTTTGCCAACAAACTGACAATTCATTTCAGGGTGGAATATGCCCTATGAAGTTTGCCATTTACTAGCTGCTAAATAAATAAATATTGATTTGGCCATCTTACTAATTGTTTAAAATGTAGGGGGTACCTGTAGCGACTAGTGGTTTCATTTATTTATTTATTTCATTATGATGTGCCAACAGTAAACATATTAGAAATTTACAATTTTATATCAAGGACTCCGCACTGATATGTATACAATTAACAGGCACATTCAACATTTATTTTAAGATCGCGTGCAAAAAAAAAATCCATATTAAAATTGAACAAGCTTAGACATGAATATAAAACAAGGATGAAAATTCATAAAACATGCATAATGTAAAACAAATACTACAATAATAATTGTGAACAGAGAGTTTTAGTCTGGGGTTACATGGCATTGTTCTGTATACTTTTTTTTACAGTGTTTGAATTAAAATGTACTGTCAACTATTGTTAATACAGTAGGGTTTTCTTTGTATCAAATAGGAATAGCCCCAGTTTTGATAGTGGAAACTGTGCCATTGTCAACCAAATAGTTACAGAGCATTTGATTTGTTTGATATGTATGTTGAGTATTTGTTAAATTTTATGGTGTGCAATTTTGACGTGACAACGTCTTAAATTAGGTTGCGGCTGGGAGGCACTTATGAAAAAGTGTAACGCTCGGTAACGTTATGATGAGTCACCGAACGAGAGAGAGGCCCGCCGAATGCCTTGCGTCTCTCTCCCACTCAACTATGTTTCATCCTTCTTCCTACTATACGAATGAATATTCACATTAAAATTATTTTACCACTCAAAGTCGTTGTCACGTAAAACTTTCGCCCGTATACCGAATTTACAGGCAACCAATTTTTTTTTTGCAGTATTATCAACATGTGAATGGGTTTTATGTACTATGTATATCCCTCTATACTCAATAGAGTGAGACATACTGCAAAAAAGCAATGAATCTACTCTTAGTGCACCGGCCGGCCGGCCGGCTGCAATTTGGCAACACTCGATTGCTTCAAGTTCCCTTCTTGTTCAGATTTTGTTATTCAAACGTGTAGGTGTACACTGGCGCCGGCATCAGCACGGCGGCCGACATCCCCGACTACCGCGGCCCGCACGGCGTCTGGACGCGGCTGCAGCGAGGCGAGCATGTCGGGTGAGTGTGGGCGGCCCAGTGCGTGTGTGCACTGTGTGTGTAGGTACACGATCAGTCAGTGTGAACGTGTGTGTATGTGCAGGCGCGTGGAGGTGGCTCGTGCGCGGCCCACGTTCACTCACATGGCGCTGACGGCGCTGTGGGCGCGCGGCGCGCTCAAGTTCGTCGTGTCGCAGAACTGTGACGGGCTGCACGTGCGCGCCGGCCTGCCTCGTCGCGCGCTGGCCGAGCTGCACGGCGACATGTTCGCGGAGCGGTGCGCGCGCTGTCGCCAGGTGTACCTGCGCGCGTTCGACACCACGGAGCGCACCGCGCGGCACGCGCACGCCACGCGCCGCCTGTGCCACGCGTGCGGCGCCGAGCTGGCCGACTCCATCGTGCACTTCGGCGAGCGCGGCGCCGCCGCCTGGCCGCTCAACTGGGCGGGCGCGCTGCGGCACGCCGCCGCCGCCGACGTGGTGCTGTGCCTCGGCTCCAGCCTCAAGGTGTTGCGCCGGTACCCGCGGCTGTGGCGCATGCAGGCGCCGCGCGCGCGCCGCCCCGACCTCTACATCGTGAACCTGCAGTGGACGCCCAAGGACGCGGTGGCCGCGCTAAAGATAAACGCTCGGTGCGACGCCGTGATGCGGCTGGTGGCGCGGCGGCTGCGGCTGCGCGTGCCGCGGTACCGGCTCGCGCTCGACCCTCTGCCCGCGCACGCCGAGCCGCTCGCGCCGCTCGAGGCGCACACCGCCTCGCGTCGCCCGCTGCCCGCGCCGTCGCTGCTGCCGCCGCCGCGCGCCGCGCCCGACGCCACCAGCGACAGCGACGTCACCGACAGCGACAGCGACGAGGACGTGCCGCTGCGGCGGCTCGCCGACCGGCTGCGCGCTCCTCCCGCGCCCGCGCCGCCCCCGCTCGCGACCCCGCCCCCCGCGGAACGTCTCCGCGCCTTTCGCGTGCAGCTGGCGTCGGGGGAGGCGACCGTGCTGCTGTGCGAGAGACACGCGCCGCCGCCCTTTCCGCCCGCCTCGTCCCGCACCCCCCTCTCGGACCTGCGCAGGTTCCGCATGGTCCGTCGCCCGCCCGCCGCGCCCCCCCCGCCGAACGGTCGCGCGACGGCCGCGCGCGACGCGCCGCTGCTCAACGGCACCGCGCACTCGCGGCTGCGGCGTCTCCTCCAGTGCGAACCGAAGATCGAATCGGACGAGTCGGAGGCGAAACCGAAGCTCGAAGCGAAACCGAAGCTCGAAGCGAATCCGAAGCTCGAAGCGAACGGCGAATCGGAAAACGACGAGAAGCGGAGGGCCGGAGTCGGCAGATTTCCGTCGGCGGCGGACGAGTCGAGCGAGAGCGGGTCGGAGGGGCCGGAGTCCCGCGAGGAGCGCGCGGCGCGGCTGATGGCCGCGTGCCTCGTGCGGCGCGCGCTGGCGGCGTGCCGCGGCGCGCTGTGGGGCGGGGTGGGGGCGGGCGGGGGCGCGGAGTGCGCGTGGTGCGAGGCGCGGCACGGCGCGCGGCGCTGCCTGTGGTACGGCCCGCCGCGCTGCACGGCGCCGGGCGCGCGCGCGTGGCGGCGCGGCGCTCGCGGCGCGCGCTACCTGTGCGCGTGCTGCGGGCCCGACGCGGCGCCCGCGCCCGACACCGGCGGCTGGTACGGGAAGGGGTACCGCAAGGGGCGCCGGCGACGGTAGCCCGCGAGCTCGGAGCCCCCGCCTCCGTCCTAGGACCGAATCGCTCGACCCGTCGGCGTCGCCTCCGAGTTTGTCGACGCCGGAGGTTGAATGTGTTTTTGAAAATTTTTAAACGCGTCGCCCCCCTCGATCTCGCGAAGTGCGACGTCGATCGAATTCGAAGCCGAATGTACGATTGAATAGATAAAAATTTAAATTGTGATTCTGTGGATTCGTGCCGGACCCCGGTCGCTTTTGGACCGTGTTCGTCCGAACGAATAATTGTGCGTCGACGTCTCGCGACGGGACAGATTAGCGGCACGTCGTGACCGATGCTTTGCCGCTGTGACTACTTGAAATAATAATACGTTTTATACGTAACGAGTCCTACCTCGGGTGTTGTGTGTGCGTTCGTAGTGGGCTCTCGTTGAGGTCACAAAAGACGAGTTATGTGTGTCGATTCCACCCTTACAACAGCACGGACCTCGTCTTGTGCCGGTCGTGGTGACGCATCACAAATTGTGACGCTCCATCTTATTTATATCTGTGAATGATTGTTGAATAATACATTTTAAATAGCATAAGACGGTTATGCTTATTATTTATCTACATGACGATGTAGTGCGATTCATCACTATCGACCAGATCTCGTCTCCCATCTGAATTAAAGAATGTTGTAATGTGTGAGTCGCTCTGTGTAAGCAGTGCATGGAGCTGATCCAACAGTCTTATGTTCAATCATTTGTACATTTTGTATTTATTTGTAAGAGATTTGTGACGTGAGCAAAGTGTTCTAATTTAATAATTAATTGTATGATGAATTCTATAATGGGATGGATGTCAATATTGAGTAAATAATGTGAAGTTAATCTTAAGTAAAACGAATAAAGTTGAACAACATAAGTTACACATGTCTGTCATTTATTCCTAAGAGAGAGAGAGTCCTGCCTCAGTCAGCGGCTTTTTCATTTGCATGTGTTCAGTTTTGCCGGTGTGCAGTGTGCATTGTGCAGTGTGCATTGTGCAGTGTGCAGTGTGCGGTGTGCAGTCTGCTGTGTGCAGTGTGCTGTGTGCAGTGTGCTGTGTGCAGTGTGCTGCGTGCAGTGTGCAGTGTGCCGACTGTCAACCGAATGTGACGATACGTATGTACGTCTGTCCTTGAACTATAGTCGAGCGGCCTCGTTAAAATTACATGTAGCAACGACCCAGTCGAGTTAACTAGCGGCAGATGGGAGCGTTGTTTATAAAGTCTGTACATATCAGATCTATTAATGAACCAAACGTGTTGCGCGCGAGTACGTATGTGTGTATTCATGCAGTGTTAGTACATCTGTGCCGGACGTGGCTATCGCAGAGAGCTTCCGAAGCGACAGTCTGTTATTACTAATTGTACTTTTGTGTTAGGACGTGTCGTGTGTGTCGGCGCCTCTCACACGAGCACAGACAGACTAAACACAAATCCTTAACGCTTGTCGGGCCTTCAATCAGTACTAATTAGCGAGTTGCTTCTGTCTGTATGTGTGTGTGTGTGTGTGTGTGGTGTACTTCTGTTCCTGCGCTACTCCGCCTTCATCATCATACTGGTCAGGTCAGTCTGAAGTAAGTACATACCTACTGTCGCAACTAGCACTCCTCGCCGGTCCGGCAGGTCAGCCCGTCTCACCGAACTGAGAGTAGACAGTACATCTTACATCTGCTACGTTCCTACCTGGCTACTCCGCCTAGACCTAGACTGACTCTCATAGCTGGCATTCAACTATGAGGAGAGATTAGGTAGATACAGTAGTTACCTTCTATAGATTTTTTATCGATGTTTCTTAAACTTATAGGGTGGGATAAAATATAAATAAATTGTGAGTACCTAAAATAAAATAAAAAAGGTGGTTGAGAATTTCCTAGTTAGCCGTAGGAGTAGCGCCTTTATATGATGTAATCTGACATACAATAGTCATGTTATTTACGTGGGAATAACCCTGGGGTCTAAATTAATTAATTTAGATGGATGACTTATAAAAAATTGCAGTTGTCCCAGAGGCACTATGAAATATACCCTGACACTATCATATTTCATTCGTCAGGATGATAGGTAGGTGTAGTAGTGAAAACTCTTAAATATAGCAGATCGGAGACTCGATGGTGACGCGCTGGTGGCGCTCGGTGGCGGCGCGGCGGTGGCGCGCGGCGCTGGTGGTGGCCGCGCTGGTGGCGATGTGGCGCGTGCCCTGTGACGTCACGACGCGCGCGCACTTCCCCGCGCTGCGCCCGCACCGCCTCGCGCACCTGCTCGCCGACTTCGCGCACCAGCCCGACGTGTGAGTCCGTCACGCCGAGCGCCGACAGTCTCGTGCCTACTTACTGCGCGAATTAACTCCATAACATATTATTACTTTACGAGTACTTTCTGTTCGGCAGCGCGTCGTGGCGAGTCGAGTCGGATGCGAGCAACTACACGAGTTGGCGCTACGTGGTGTCGTACGCGTGTGGCGAACGGTGCTCGGGGCACGCGCACGTGCTCGCGCACGACGCGCGCGCGCTGTCGCACGGCGCCGCCGCGCTGCGGCACACGGTGCGCGTCGTGCGGCATCAGTGCGTCGCGCCGCCGCTGCTGCCGTGGCTCAGCTGGTGCGGTGAGTGTGCTGCGGGGAGATGCGGGGTGCCGGGTGTGGCCGCGCACGACACTCACAGCCCCGCGCGTGTTGCAGACGAGCTGGAGACGGAGGCGGTGGTGCAGGGCGAGGCGGGGGCGGGGGCGGGGGGCGGCGCCACGCTGGAGGAACACGCGCGCACGCGCTGCGCGGCGCTGAGCGCGCTGAGCGGCGCGTGCGGCGCGGGGCTGCGCGCGCTCCGCGACCGCTACGTGCACCGGCTGCACGCAGCCGCCCTGCTGCCAGCTGACTGACCACCGGCGCTCGCTCGCAGCACACGATTGTAACATCATATTTGTAGTAATAATATATATCAATATGTACTGCCTTGTTCTTATTTATACCCCCTTTGTATACCCCCATCTCCGTATCTCGAATTTTTTTTTTCTGATACCTAACCCAATCGGCCGGAAGGGCCTCTATTGGTTCACTGGACTTTTTCGGTGAGCCGTCCGAGGACGGTCGAACCGATCGAGTACTGTGGCATCTGCCATGAGGGCTCCCCATGTGGGGACGAACCTCTACCTAGGACGTTGCCGGACAATAGCTTTTTAGGGGATCAGGGACTATCTCGAAACCGAACACAAAATTATTTTATCGGAATCAACCGTGAACCGTACTCTATCGGACTCTAAATGGTGTGATCTGTCTATTGGGTGTCATAACTTATTTTTAATATTCGTACTTACTAAATCAATTGAGCCATATTGAAGCATCTTAATTCTAATAATCACCCGTTTTAAATTATCTCGTTATTAGAATGGTTTTTAAACTCTGAATATGCTCTGAATGTTACGTATCAAACTGTAATAGATTGTCTATGTCCTACACCAGATTGAGCTAGTTGTCTAAGAGATAGTCTCTCAATCAGGAAAACTAAAAATAATGTTATGCTTTTTTTTTCTTTTTTTTTTTACTACTACTTTTACGTATTTATAATATGTAAACTAAATTATGTTATATATAAAAAGCTGTCCAAATTGACTGCTATGAGCTGCAATTGCATAATGAAGTCCTAAAGTGTTATATTTACACTAAATAAGATACATATTTATTATGATAGATGTATACACGTAAAAACTCCAGGATTATGATTTTTGTTACTTAATGTAACCAAAGGAAATAATAACCTTACCTATGTACTAGCAGAAAGTTACAACAAAGTATAACTAGATAGCGCAGTGCAAAACATTAAATAGCACAATTATATTGATGTATTCACAAAAATAACGAATTACTGAAAGTAATACGGGCAGGGGAGGAGGGTTTACCAGTTGTAACTTATCAAATAAAGGTGATTACTTTATTATTACTATTTTTTGACGGGCCGTTAAGATCCAGTATCTTTTCACGCCGCGCCGCAGGTCGTGGGTTCGATTCCCACCCGAGACTAACATTTGTTTAAATATGTCTGTTTGTCTTGTGTCTGGGTGTAATTTATCTATATATATGTCTAAATTTCCAAAAGAAAAGTACATATTTTAAGTAGTATATTACCAGTCATCTGGTTTCCATAGTACCGACAGAGTGGACCGTGACCCACTATATTAATTAATTTATTTATTACTATAAGCATACAAATATCCAGGCTTAAAATTGATGTATATCCGTTTTGAATAATGTAGTGTGTAGTACCTACCTATGTATGTGTATGCTCACTGTAGAGCTAAGTATCTACCTATTTTGTAAGTATGCAACTAAGGTTTTACTTGTCATTAAATATGTTTCCTTCGTACGAGCTGGTTTACTTTGTCTCCCAATACATACCACCTTACAATAAACATAAAGGCTTATTACTGCCATTTGACACTAGATGGCGCGCCTAATCTAGCAATGATTTAAAAAGAATCTATTATTAACATACGTACTTTTACAAAGCCAAGCCAAGCTTTATAAACTATTTTAACTTGTGACTAACGTTACCAGGTTACTCACTTATCAATAAGTTGCGTGAAACTCCGCGATTAAAACAAATCAGAAACTAGATGGCGTTTGAGTAGAACTTGAAAAGAGATAGTCTCTTAAGGACAGCAACCTAACCTAACCTAAGGGGCAATGTGAAAGTATCTAATTTAACCTTAACTAACCTAACCTTATATAAGGGGTATTGTTAGTTTCAAATTTAACTTAACCTAATTTTTTTTTTTGACCTAACCTAACCTAAACTAAGACCTTGCAAAACCTCATAAGAATCTCGTAAATTACTATTTACCATATTACTTTATTTTTCCTTTTCCGCTGGACTAAAATAGTGAAACAAGTTTCCGCAGAAGAAAAAATAAATTAATAAATGCAGCTGAATAGGGAAGCAGTAAAAAAAAAAAAAAACCACACAAAGAACACGCAAAGTTAAATGCCAAGATGACTATCAAACTAGCGAACTCTGTTACTAATCTGTATCATTATTGAACTATTCAAATACTACTCGAAAATTGCAGATAATTGACAAAATGTTCACTAGATGTCACTGTTCAATTAGTTAAATCGCGCTATGGGTTTGTTGCCAAAAGAAATAAGTAAAGAAAGTGATTTCCCAGGGCGGGGGGCGGGTACAGGTTTCGGTGAGTTAGGTTTCGGTGAGTTAGGTTTCGGTGAGTTAGGTTTCGGTGAGTTAGGTTTCGGTGAGTTAGGTTTCGGTGAGTTAGGTTTCGGTGAGTTAGGTTTCGGTGAGTTAGGTTTCGGTGAGTTAGGTTTCGGTGAGTTAGGTTTCGGTGAGTTAGGTTTCGGTGAGTTAGGTTTCGGTGAGTTAGGTTTCGGTGAGTTAGGTTTCGGTGAGTTAGGTTTCGGTGAGTTAGGTTTCGGTGAGTTAGGTTTCGGTGAGTTAGGTTTCGGTGAGTTAGGTTTCGGTGAGTTAGGTTTCGGTGAGTTAGGTTTCGGTGAGTTAGGTTTCGGTGAGTTAGGTTTCGGTGAGTTAGGTTTCGGTGAGTTAGGTTTCG
The DNA here is from genome assembly GCA_936450015.1 of Meganola albula. Classification (NCBI taxonomy): domain Eukaryota; kingdom Metazoa; phylum Arthropoda; class Insecta; order Lepidoptera; family Nolidae; genus Meganola; species Meganola albula. Next base: position 14,204,308 of record OW388153.1, read on the forward strand.
GTGAGTTAGGTTTCGGTGAGTTAGGTTTCGGTGAGTTAGGTTTCGGTGAGTTAGGTTTCGGTGAGTTAGGTTTCGGTGAGTTAGGTTTCGGTGAGTTAGGTTTCGGTGAGTTAGGTTTCGGTGAGTTAGGTTTCGGTGAGTTAGGTTTCGGTGAGTTAGGTTTCGGTGAGTTAGGTTTCGGTGAGTTAGGTTTCGGTGAGTTAGGTTTCGGTGAGTTAGGTTTCGGTGAGTTAGGTTTCGGTGAGTTAGGTTTCGGTGAGTTAGGTTTCGGTGAGTTAGGTTTCGGTGAGTTAGGTTTCGGTGAGTTAGGTTTCGGTGAGTTAGGTTTCGGTGAGTTAGGTTTCGGTGAGTTAGGTTTCGGTGAGTTAGGTTTCGGTGAGTTAGGTTTCGGTGAGTTAGGTTTCGGTGAGTTAGGTTTCGGTGAGTTAGGTTTCGGTGAGTTAGGTTTCGGTGAGTTAGGTTTCGGTGAGTTAGGTTTCGGTGAGTTAGGTTTCGGTGAGTTAGGTTTCGGTGAGTTAGGTTTCGGTGAGTTAGGTTTCGGTGAGTTAGGTTTCGGTGAGTTAGGTTTCGGTGAGTTAGGTTTCGGTGAGTTAGGTTTCGGTGAGTTAGGTTTCGGTGAGTTAGGTTTCGGTGAGTTAGGTTTCGGTGAGTTAGGTTTCGGTGAGTTAGGTTTCGGTGAGTTAGGTTTCGGTGAGTTAGGTTTCGGTGAGTTAGGTTTCGGTGAGTTAGGTTTCGGTGAGTTAGGTTTCGGTGAGTTAGGTTTCGGTGAGTTAGGTTTCGGTGAGTTAGGTTTCGGTGAGTTAGGTTTCGGTGAGTTAGGTTTCGGTGAGTTAGGTTTCGGTGAGTTAGGTTTCGGTGAGTTAGGTTTCGGTGAGTTAGGTTTCGGTGAGTTAGGTTTCGGTGAGTTAGGTTTCGGTGAGTTAGGTTTCGGTGAGTTAGGTTTCGGTGAGTTAGGTTTCGGTGAGTTAGGTTTCGGTGAGTTAGGTTTCGGTGAGTTAGGTTTCGGTGAGTTAGGTTTCGGTGAGTTAGGTTTCGGTGAGTTAGGTTAGGTTAGGTTAGGTTAGGTTTTTTTTTTTTTTTTTTCCAGTTTGAAGATTTATGTAGTTTACGATTTTATTTATGGAGGCTCTTGAGTTTTTTATGAAAATGAATGTTCGGTCGGCTATGATCCTGCTATTTGATACAGGATCAAAGCCGCCGTGGGATTAATTACGAATTAGAAATTTTATGTACCATTTATTCTTTTTAGGTTTGACACTATTGTCTCAATGTGTTGCACTAGTTTTTGTGTCACGCTTTCACTTTTGGTGATCTGTGTTAGATCGTAAGGATCTAATTTCTTAAGTTTGCAGTAATTTTCGTAGATGGTCCTGGTTTTATTGAAAATGGGGCATTTTTCCAGAATGTGACGTATGTCCTGAATACTTTGACTGTCACAGGGACAGAAGGGGTCTGCAGTGATTTTAAATTTGTGTAAATAATCTTTGTGATATCCGTGGCCGGTGAGGATTTGAGTAATTGAAAAAGTGGGTTTTACGTGCTGTCTAAATTTAGTTATGTCAGAGATTTTCGGGAAGAAAGATTTGGTGATTGCCCCTTGTGGGGCTGATTCATAGTCCTCCTGCCACGCTGCCAGCGTTGCTTCTTTGAGCTCTCTCTTCACGTAGGATAGTGGGAAGACATTTAGTTCTGTTGCTGTTCTCTTGGCAGCCGCCTCTTTGGCTGCGATATCTGCCAACTCATTTCCCACTATGCCTACGTGAGCTCGCGTCCATACAAAGCTCACAGCTACACTCCTGCTGTGAAGGTTGTTCAGGGTGTGGTGTATGCTGTTGATGAGTGGATCTGTATTGCTGCGGTCCTGGATAGCTTTAAGAGACGAGAGTGAGTCGGAAAAAATGATGGCCTCAGAGTGATTGCTGTCGCATAACCACTCTAAGGCTTTGGCTATTGCGAAGAGTTCGGAGATGAATACAGTAACGGTGCGGCAAAGTTTGAATTTCCGCACAATGGAAGAATTGTTGGGGAGCATGATCACATATGCAGCTCCTGTCTCGCCCGAGTCCTGCTTACTGCCATCGGTGAAGATGTTCGGACAGTCAGGGTTGATGATCACGCTCGTCTCCTCTTGCGTGGTTGCTTCCCTGTAGGTGATACTGATGCGATTGGCTGGGTGTAGAAGTTGTTTGATCCCTACTCTCTTGTGTAGTCTGATGTCCTCTGGTAGATCGGGGGCCAAGCCAGACTGTTTTGCCCTGTGGACTGCGCATACCTCGCTCACCACCAGATGGAGCGGTGGGAACTGGGCAAGTGCTTCGGCGGCAACAGCAGACACGGTGTGAAAGCCCCTGATGGCCCTGATGGCGAAGCCTCTCTGAAAAGATCTAAGGGCCCGACGCACAGAGTAGAATCTGGTTGCCGAGCCCCAGATGCCCGCCGCGTAAGTAATTATAGGAATGATCACCTGCCGGTAGATGCATTCCACATTCTCAGAGTGTACCCCCCACGTAGGTCTAACAAATCTGCACAGGCTATTGAATATTTTTGTCGCCTTTTTTATGACGTGGTTTGCATGCGGGATGAAATTTAGCTTTTTGTCGATAATCACGCCGAGAAGTTTAATTGCGTCTGCCAGGGGTATGATGACGCTATTCATCAATATGCGGGATGTCCTGCTCTGAGAGGTGAAGGCGATGGCCTGAGTTTTCTCAGGTCCAAAACGCAGCTTCACACGCTCCCCCCACGCTTGGATATTATTGAGGCACTCTGAGGCAGTCATTTCGACCTCAGTCCTGGACCCGCCCTCGACGATGAGCAGCACATCGTCGGCAAAAGCCTGGATGTGTGCCCCCTGCGGAAGCGGCATCGTCAGCAGCTCGTCCAAGACCAGGTTCCAAAAGACCGGCCCGCACGCCGATCCCTGGACGCATCCTTTGGTAGTGGCCTTGGACGCCGTGCCGTTGGCGTAAGAGAGCGTCACGCGTCTGTCGGTAAAGTACCCCTGTACCAGACGGAAGATATTTTTGGGGCACTGGACATGTCTTAGGCGCTGGAAAAGGGCTGGCCACCAAGCGTTATCAAAAGCCGATTTGATATCGAGAGACACCCCGATTACCTCTCGTTTCCTCGCCTTCGCCTCACTAATGGTCCGAATCGCATTTTCGAGAGCGTCGATGGTGGACGTCTGCTCTCTGAACCCGAATTGCAGCCTGCTCAGGGACTCATTGCACTCACATACATACGTTATTCTCTTAATCATGAGTTTTTCCAGTACTTTGCCGAAGACACAGATGAGCCCTATTGGTCTGTACGAGCTCAGAGAACAAGCGTCGAGTTTGTTGGCCTTGGGGATGATCTTAACCACAGCTCCCTTCCAGGCCCCAGGGAAATGTCCAAGTACCAGGCATCTGTTGTAGAGCGCCGTGATGAACTCCGGTAGCGTCTCAAAGACCTCGCGACAGATGTCAGCTGTTAGGTGATCAGCTCCCGGAGCTTTTTTCGGACTGAAGAGCGAGAGGCACTCCCGAACCTCGTCGACCGAGAACGGCAGATCGTCCTCCGTGTCAGGCATGTCAGCCGCTGAGCTGCGCAGGGCGAGGTGGTGATCGAGGACGTCTGGTGAATCATCCGGATAGAAGTGGTCAAGAAGGGCGTGGGCGGTGTTAGTACCACTGTCGGTGTATGTGTTGCCGCATTTTAGGGTCTGCGGAGGTCTCCTCGCAGGTGCCTCCTTGATGATACGATTTGTGACCGACCAGACATCCTCTTTGCCCTGAGCCTCACAGAACTGCCTGAAATGCTCGGTCGAAGTTCTCGACAGCGCCTTCGCGTACGCCTGCTTGGCCTCCCTATAAGCTACTATGACCTCGTCGAGGGACCTCCCAGACTTTTTCAGGTCGTGAAGTCGATGGTGGAGGCGAATGCACTCCTTCTTTTGGGTCTCCAGCTCCTCCGACCACCACGGGTTGAATGGCTTGGGGCCCTGTTTGTGGTGAAGTACCCTGCGGCACACATCTTGGACGACTTCGGTGGTTTCTTCGACGATCTGGTCGAGACCTCTGTCTGTGAGGATACCGAAGTCAATCCTCGACGTCAGGGATTCCATTTTCTCATTGAGACACCGTCTGAACTCTTCCCAATTTGCCCTGAACGTGGAGTACCTAAAAGTGGAGTCGCTCTTTACTCTTTCAGGTCTGTTTGGAGGCACCAAGAAAAAGTCGACGGCGTTGTGGTCTGAGGTGGGGCATGCTTCCCGGTTGACGCGCCAGCTGTGCACGGAGTCCACTAGGTTCGAAGAAGCGTAAGTGACATCGATGATTGAGGAGCAGTGAACTCCGTTTCTAATGGCCTCGAAAGTAGGTTCATTCCCAACGTTGCACACCGACATGTCCCCGGAGGCCATAAGTGCAGCAAGGTCCTCTCCTCGAGTGTTCGCCCTGTCCTCCCCCCACTCCTGATGACTGCCATTAACGTCGCCGCCAATCAGCCGCAGAGACGCGCCATTGGTGGTCAAGAAGGTATTGATATTGCCGATGGTGTCGTTGCTGTCCGCATTCGGTTCAATATAGAATGACGCAATGTCCATCTGCCTAGGGCCAAGATTTATCCTAATGACGGCCAGGTTCGCGGTTGACAGCTGCGTAACGCCAAGGGCAGCCACAGTTGCGGTGGTAAGGATGCAGGCTTTGACCCTCGAGCCGTTCGGGAACTGGAACGCGCTCATCCCTGTGGGAGGTTTCATTTCGAGCGAAGCCCCCACATATGGTTCGGAAATGAGCGCGATGTCATATTTGTTTTTATGAAAATAAGCAAAAAACTCCTGCTGCGATATGTAACATCTCTGGAGGTTGCACTGTATCACCTTCAGTTTAGTACCCATAGTCGGTGCTGTCTTCTAGTGATTTTACGGCTTTTATAATTTTGGGACAAAGTTTGTGATCGAGAGCAGAGTGTTTGGCATCCGACTTTTGGGTACCGTTACTATTGGACTGCTGGCAGTTATAGCAGCTTCGCTTTGAGGGGTCAGACTTCACCGGGCAGGCAGTCATGTGGTGCGCGGTAGAGCCGCAATGGCCGCAAGGGTAAAAGTCAGCCGTGCACTTATTGTTGGTGTGCCCAAACTGGAGGCACTTGTAACATTGGACGAACCGACTAAAATCTGCCACAGCGACTCGTTGGTGCTCCACATTTGCACGCTCGCCTTCGACCAGCCTGCGCCGAACAGCCGGAGCCACCTCCAGCACCGCGTTGTAGAGGTGGTCGTTGTTACTGCGGTTCTTCATTAAAAAGCACAATCGAACGTCCGCAGGTTGAATTTCGTTCTGGTGGCATATAACATCCACCAGTTCCTCTCTTAGGACATCTTTGCTGATTCCTCTCAATATAATTAAAGGGCGTCGGAGCTTTGCCTCTTCCGCCACAACGCCTGGGATGCTGCGGACTTTGACCAAAGTCGCGTCCCTCTGCTCCACAGTTTGAAACTCCACTTTGAGTTTGTTTTGGCGCAAGGACTTCACTTTGGTGGGCGCAAAGTTTGTGTCCCTGAAGGAGACATGTTTGCGCCACTGCTCGTACACCTCCAGCTGCTGTTCGCTGGATTCGTCTGACGATTTGATGATTATGGACGGTAGTGTACGAGCAGGGCGTTTTGGTGACGGAGCGGCGACCGCCGCGGCAAACGATCTTGTCAGCGGAGGAGGCGTCGGCGCTAAGGTGGGCAGCGCCTTCAGTTCCTCCCTGATGCCTTCCCGGATAGCAGCAACGAGCGACTCTTTGTCCATGCCGGCGTTCTCCGCCGGGCTCGAAGGTAGGGGTGGGGTGTCAGATACCCTCACTAGGGTCTGTGTTGCCCGTTGGATCTCCTGAGCGGCCGCTGAGATCAGCTTCTTGTTGGCGGCGGTCACGCTCCTCCCGTCGTTAACCGCCTTGTTAATGGTGTACGTGAGTTTAGTGACTGTCGCCACGAAGGAGTCCAAATCGGTGACGTTCTCCGCCCACGCAGGCAGCTCGGTAAAAGCAGAGACGCTCGACTTGCTCTTCGTGGGCTTGCGAGCAGCAGATGGTTGGGACGGCAGTTCCATCCCCTGTGTAGCAGATGCCGTGTCAGTGTCCTGAGTAAGAGCCGGCCCCTGGGAGCCCAAAGGTGTAAGATCGGGCCCTTCTTGATACACCAGGGGCGGAGTTATTGTGCCGCTCCTAGTATCGGGAGATTCTGTCGCGAAAACAGGGCCTGGAGGCGACGCAGAGGCCCTAAACCCACGAGATGTAGATGGTAGGGGATCGCCCGAACGAGTGGGGGACCTTTGGATCACCATTTCGCAAAATAAATTTCGTCAAATTGACCGAGTTGATATACCCAATCACACCACTGGGTGGGTGGGAGGGGGATTTTTTTCGTTTTTTCGCGAAAAACGGCTGTAGATATACGCAGGAGCGTGCCCCGGACCTATTACAGGCGTTTAGTAACGTTCGGAGAACGAGAACTTAGCGAAAAATAGCAATCGGTGACCTTTTAAAGTTGTATGAAAAGTTAAAGTTAAAATCGTTCTAAAACGAGCAAAATTTTGAATAAAGCCTCTCCAAAACAGTGGTTTTACAACGAGGAGTATGCTATAGATAAGATATAAAAGAAATTTTAAACCTGGGAGCAAAATTATTTTTCAAGATTTGTATGGAGTATCGCAGAACGCGATCACTTAGGTGGATTTTTGGTAGGTATGAAGCTAAAATCCTATGTAACTCTATGAAAATGCCACTTAGGCCAGTGATTTTGGCTTCTATAGCTTCGTCTCGACGAATACTATAAACTGGATATGAATGCAGGTAAGGTTTGATGCGTTAATTTTAAAATTTTTACTAAAAACCGAAAATTGTTCAAAATTTGACCAAATTTTGACACTAATCTATGTGTAACTTTTTTGTTTACAGGGATACGCGGACGACTGGGGTGTCAGAAGACGCGGGTGATGCTGGACTACAAGAAGAAACAAGAAGATGCAAGATTGATCGAGAGAAAATTGATAAAAGACGGAAGAAGGACAATTTTTGATGAAATTAGCTGTTTTTGGGTATTAAAAGTGGTGCAGGAGGGTGATCTTTTCGTTTTTTCGCGAAAAACGGCTGTAGATATACGCAGGAGCGTGCCCCGGACCTATTACAGGCGTTTAGTAACGTTCGGAGAACGAGAACTTAGCGAAAAATAGCAATCGGTGACCTTTTAAAGTTGTATGAAAAGTTAAAGTTAAAATCGTTCTAAAACGAGCAAAATTTTGAATAAAGCCTCTCCAAAACAGTGGTTTTACAACGAGGAGTATGCTATAGATAAGATATAAAAGAAATTTTAAACCTGGGAGCAAAATTATTTTTCAAGATTTGTATGGAGTATCGCAGAACGCGATCACTTAGGTGGATTTTTGGTAGGTATGAAGCTAAAATCCTATGTAACTCTATGAAAATGCCACTTAGGCCAGTGATTTTGGCTTCTATAGCTTCGTCTCGACGAATACTATAAACTGGATATGAATGCAGGTAAGGTTTGATGCGTTAATTTTAAAATTTTTACTAAAAACCGAAAATTGTTCAAAATTTGACCAAATTTTGACACTAATCTATGTGTAACTTTTTTGTTTACAGGGATACGCGGACGACTGGGGTGTCAGAAGACGCGGGTGATGCTGGACTACAAGAAGAAACAAGAAGATGCAAGATTGATCGAGAGAAAATTGATAAAAGACGGAAGAAGGACAATTTTTGATGAAATTAGCTGTTTTTGGGTATTAAAAGTGGTGCAGGAGGGTGATCTTTTCGTTTTTTCGCGAAAAACGGCTGTAGATATACGCAGGAGCGTGCCCCGGACCTATTACAGGCGTTTAGTAACGTTCGGAGAACGAGAACTTAGCGAAAAATAGCAATCGGTGACCTTTTAAAGTTGTATGAAAAGTTAAAGTTAAAATCGTTCTAAAACGAGCAAAATTTTGAATAAAGCCTCTCCAAAACAGTGGTTTTACAACGAGGAGTATGCTATAGATAAGATATAAAAGAAATTTTAAACCTGGGAGCAAAATTATTTTTCAAGATTTGTATGGAGTATCGCAGAACGCGATCACTTAGGTGGATTTTTGGTAGGTATGAAGCTAAAATCCTATGTAACTCTATGAAAATGCCACTTAGGCCAGTGATTTTGGCTTCTATAGCTTCGTCTCGACGAATACTATAAACTGGATATGAATGCAGGTAAGGTTTGATGCGTTAATTTTAAAATTTTTACTAAAAACCGAAAATTGTTCAAAATTTGACCAAATTTTGACACTAATCTATGTGTAACTTTTTTGTTTACAGGGATACGCGGACGACTGGGGTGTCAGAAGACGCGGGTGATGCTGGACTACAAGAAGAAACAAGAAGATGCAAGATTGATCGAGAGAAAATTGATAAAAGACGGAAGAAGGACAATTTTTGATGAAATTAGCTGTTTTTGGGTATTAAAAGTGGTGCAGGAGGGTGATCTTTTCGTTTTTTCGCGAAAAACGGCTGTAGATATACGCAGGAGCGTGCCCCGGACCTATTACAGGCGTTTAGTAACGTTCGGAGAACGAGAACTTAGCGAAAAATAGCAATCGGTGACCTTTTAAAGTTGTATGAAAAGTTAAAGTTAAAATCGTTCTAAAACGAGCAAAATTTTGAATAAAGCCTCTCCAAAACAGTGGTTTTACAACGAGGAGTATGCTATAGATAAGATATAAAAGAAATTTTAAACCTGGGAGCAAAATTATTTTTCAAGATTTGTATGGAGTATCGCAGAACGCGATCACTTAGGTGGATTTTTGGTAGGTATGAAGCTAAAATCCTATGTAACTCTATGAAAATGCCACTTAGGCCAGTGATTTTGGCTTCTATAGCTTCGTCTCGACGAATACTATAAACTGGATATGAATGCAGGTAAGGTTTGATGCGTTAATTTTAAAATTTTTACTAAAAACCGAAAATTGTTCAAAATTTGACCAAATTTTGACACTAATCTATGTGTAACTTTTTTGTTTACAGGGATACGCGGACGACTGGGGTGTCAGAAGACGCGGGTGATGCTGGACTACAAGAAGAAACAAGAAGATGCAAGATTGATCGAGAGAAAATTGATAAAAGACGGAAGAAGGACAATTTTTGATGAAATTAGCTGTTTTTGGGTATTAAAAGTGGTGCAGGAGGGTGATCTTTTCGTTTTTTCGCGAAAAACGGCTGTAGATATACGCAGGAGCGTGCCCCGGACCTATTACAGGCGTTTAGTAACGTTCGGAGAACGAGAACTTAGCGAAAAATAGCAATCGGTGACCTTTTAAAGTTGTATGAAAAGTTAAAGTTAAAATCGTTCTAAAACGAGCAAAATTTTGAATAAAGCCTCTCCAAAACAGTGGTTTTACAACGAGGAGTATGCTATAGATAAGATATAAAAGAAATTTTAAACCTGGGAGCAAAATTATTTTTCAAGATTTGTATGGAGTATCGCAGAACGCGATCACTTAGGTGGATTTTTGGTAGGTATGAAGCTAAAATCCTATGTAACTCTATGAAAATGCCACTTAGGCCAGTGATTTTGGCTTCTATAGCTTCGTCTCGACGAATACTATAAACTGGATATGAATGCAGGTAAGGTTTGATGCGTTAATTTTAAAATTTTTACTAAAAACCGAAAATTGTTCAAAATTTGACCAAATTTTGACACTAATCTATGTGTAACTTTTTTGTTTACAGGGATACGCGGACGACTGGGGTGTCAGAAGACGCGGGTGATGCTGGACTACAAGAAGAAACAAGAAGATGCAAGATTGATCGAGAGAAAATTGATAAAAGACGGAAGAAGGACAATTTTTGATGAAATTAGCTGTTTTTGGGTATTAAAAGTGGTGCAGGAGGGTGATCTTTTCGTTTTTTCGCGAAAAACGGCTGTAGATATACGCAGGAGCGTGCCCCGGACCTATTACAGGCGTTTAGTAACGTTCGGAGAACGAGAACTTAGCGAAAAATAGCAATCGGTGACCTTTTAAAGTTGTATGAAAAGTTAAAGTTAAAATCGTTCTAAAACGAGCAAAATTTTGAATAAAGCCTCTCCAAAACAGTGGTTTTACAACGAGGAGTATGCTATAGATAAGATATAAAAGAAATTTTAAACCTGGGAGCAAAATTATTTTTCAAGATTTGTATGGAGTATCGCAGAACGCGATCACTTAGGTGGATTTTTGGTAGGTATGAAGCTAAAATCCTATGTAACTCTATGAAAATGCCACTTAGGCCAGTGATTTTGGCTTCTATAGCTTCGTCTCGACGAATACTATAAACTGGATATGAATGCAGGTAAGGTTTGATGCGTTAATTTTAAAATTTTTACTAAAAACCGAAAATTGTTCAAAATTTGACCAAATTTTGACACTAATCTATGTGTAACTTTTTTGTTTACAGGGATACGCGGACGACTGGGGTGTCAGAAGACGCGGGTGATGCTGGACTACAAGAAGAAACAAGAAGATGCAAGATTGATCGAGAGAAAATTGATAAAAGACGGAAGAAGGACAATTTTTGATGAAATTAGCTGTTTTTGGGTATTAAAAGTGGTGCAGGAGGGTGATCTTTTCGTTTTTTCGCGAAAAACGGCTGTAGATATACGCAGGAGCGTGCCCCGGACCTATTACAGGCGTTTAGTAACGTTCGGAGAACGAGAACTTAGCGAAAAATAGCAATCGGTGACCTTTTAAAGTTGTATGAAAAGTTAAAGTTAAAATCGTTCTAAAACGAGCAAAATTTTGAATAAAGCCTCTCCAAAACAGTGGTTTTACAACGAGGAGTATGCTATAGATAAGATATAAAAGAAATTTTAAACCTGGGAGCAAAATTATTTTTCAAGATTTGTATGGAGTATCGCAGAACGCGATCACTTAGGTGGATTTTTGGTAGGTATGAAGCTAAAATCCTATGTAACTCTATGAAAATGCCACTTAGGCCAGTGATTTTGGCTTCTATAGCTTCGTCTCGACGAATACTATAAACTGGATATGAATGCAGGTAAGGTTTGATGCGTTAATTTTAAAATTTTTACTAAAAACCGAAAATTGTTCAAAATTTGACCAAATTTTGACACTAATCTATGTGTAACTTTTTTGTTTACAGGGATACGCGGACGACTGGGGTGTCAGAAGACGCGGGTGATGCTGGACTACAAGAAGAAACAAGAAGATGCAAGATTGATCGAGAGAAAATTGATAAAAGACGGAAGAAGGACAATTTTTGATGAAATTAGCTGTTTTTGGGTATTAAAAGTGGTGCAGGAGGGTGATCTTTTCGTTTTTTCGCGAAAAACGGCTGTAGATATACGCAGGAGCGTGCCCCGGACCTATTACAGGCGTTTAGTAACGTTCGGAGAACGAGAACTTAGCGAAAAATAGCAATCGGTGACCTTTTAAAGTTGTATGAAAAGTTAAAGTTAAAATCGTTCTAAAACGAGCAAAATTTTGAATAAAGCCTCTCCAAAACAGTGGTTTTACAACGAGGAGTATGCTATAGATAAGATATAAAAGAAATTTTAAACCTGGGAGCAAAATTATTTTTCAAGATTTGTATGGAGTATCGCAGAACGCGATCACTTAGGTGGATTTTTGGTAGGTATGAAGCTAAAATCCTATGTAACTCTATGAAAATGCCACTTAGGCCAGTGATTTTGGCTTCTATAGCTTCGTCTCGACGAATACTATAAACTGGATATGAATGCAGGTAAGGTTTGATGCGTTAATTTTAAAATTTTTACTAAAAACCGAAAATTGTTCAAAATTTGACCAAATTTTGACACTAATCTATGTGTAACTTTTTTGTTTACAGGGATACGCGGACGACTGGGGTGTCAGAAGACGCGGGTGATGCTGGACTACAAGAAGAAACAAGAAGATGCAAGATTGATCGAGAGAAAATTGATAAAAGACGGAAGAAGGACAATTTTTGATGAAATTAGCTGTTTTTGGGTATTAAAAGTGGTGCAGGAGGGTGATCTTTTCGTTTTTTCGCGAAAAACGGCTGTAGATATACGCAGGAGCGTGCCCCGGACCTATTACAGGCGTTTAGTAACGTTCGGAGAACGAGAACTTAGCGAAAAATAGCAATCGGTGACCTTTTAAAGTTGTATGAAAAGTTAAAGTTAAAATCGTTCTAAAACGAGCAAAATTTTGAATAAAGCCTCTCCAAAACAGTGGTTTTACAACGAGGAGTATGCTATAGATAAGATATAAAAGAAATTTTAAACCTGGGAGCAAAATTATTTTTCAAGATTTGTATGGAGTATCGCAGAACGCGATCACTTAGGTGGATTTTTGGTAGGTATGAAGCTAAAATCCTATGTAACTCTATGAAAATGCCACTTAGGCCAGTGATTTTGGCTTCTATAGCTTCGTCTCGACGAATACTATAAACTGGATATGAATGCAGGTAAGGTTTGATGCGTTAATTTTAAAATTTTTACTAAAAACCGAAAATTGTTCAAAATTTGACCAAATTTTGACACTAATCTATGTGTAACTTTTTTGTTTACAGGGATACGCGGACGACTGGGGTGTCAGAAGACGCGGGTGATGCTGGACTACAAGAAGAAACAAGAAGATGCAAGATTGATCGAGAGAAAATTGATAAAAGACGGAAGAAGGACAATTTTTGATGAAATTAGCTGTTTTTGGGTATTAAAAGTGGTGCAGGAGGGTGATCTTTTCGTTTTTTCGCGAAAAACGGCTGTAGATATACGCAGGAGCGTGCCCCGGACCTATTACAGGCGTTTAGTAACGTTCGGAGAACGAGAACTTAGCGAAAAATAGCAATCGGTGACCTTTTAAAGTTGTATGAAAAGTTAAAGTTAAAATCGTTCTAAAACGAGCAAAATTTTGAATAAAGCCTCTCCAAAACAGTGGTTTTACAACGAGGAGTATGCTATAGATAAGATATAAAAGAAATTTTAAACCTGGGAGCAAAATTATTTTTCAAGATTTGTATGGAGTATCGCAGAACGCGATCACTTAGGTGGATTTTTGGTAGGTATGAAGCTAAAATCCTATGTAACTCTATGAAAATGCCACTTAGGCCAGTGATTTTGGCTTCTATAGCTTCGTCTCGACGAATACTATAAACTGGATATGAATGCAGGTAAGGTTTGATGCGTTAATTTTAAAATTTTTACTAAAAACCGAAAATTGTTCAAAATTTGACCAAATTTTGACACTAATCTATGTGTAACTTTTTTGTTTACAGGGATACGCGGACGACTGGGGTGTCAGAAGACGCGGGTGATGCTGGACTACAAGAAGAAACAAGAAGATGCAAGATTGATCGAGAGAAAATTGATAAAAGACGGAAGAAGGACAATTTTTGATGAAATTAGCTGTTTTTGGGTATTAAAAGTGGTGCAGGAGGGTGATCTTTTCGTTTTTTCGCGAAAAACGGCTGTAGATATACGCAGGAGCGTGCCCCGGACCTATTACAGGCGTTTAGTAACGTTCGGAGAACGAGAACTTAGCGAAAAATAGCAATCGGTGACCTTTTAAAGTTGTATGAAAAGTTAAAGTTAAAATCGTTCTAAAACGAGCAAAATTTTGAATAAAGCCTCTCCAAAACAGTGGTTTTACAACGAGGAGTATGCTATAGATAAGATATAAAAGAAATTTTAAACCTGGGAGCAAAATTATTTTTCAAGATTTGTATGGAGTATCGCAGAACGCGATCACTTAGGTGGATTTTTGGTAGGTATGAAGCTAAAATCCTATGTAACTCTATGAAAATGCCACTTAGGCCAGTGATTTTGGCTTCTATAGCTTCGTCTCGACGAATACTATAAACTGGATATGAATGCAGGTAAGGTTTGATGCGTTAATTTTAAAATTTTTACTAAAAACCGAAAATTGTTCAAAATTTGACCAAATTTTGACACTAATCTATGTGTAACTTTTTTGTTTACAGGGATACGCGGACGACTGGGGTGTCAGAAGACGCGGGTGATGCTGGACTACAAGAAGAAACAAGAAGATGCAAGATTGATCGAGAGAAAATTGATAAAAGACGGAAGAAGGACAATTTTTGATGAAATTAGCTGTTTTTGGGTATTAAAAGTGGTGCAGGAGGGTGATCTTTTCGTTTTTTCGCGAAAAACGGCTGTAGATATACGCAGGAGCGTGCCCCGGACCTATTACAGGCGTTTAGTAACGTTCGGAGAACGAGAACTTAGCGAAAAATAGCAATCGGTGACCTTTTAAAGTTGTATGAAAAGTTAAAGTTAAAATCGTTCTAAAACGAGCAAAATTTTGAATAAAGCCTCTCCAAAACAGTGGTTTTACAACGAGGAGTATGCTATAGATAAGATATAAAAGAAATTTTAAACCTGGGAGCAAAATTATTTTTCAAGATTTGTATGGAGTATCGCAGAACGCGATCACTTAGGTGGATTTTTGGTAGGTATGAAGCTAAAATCCTATGTAACTCTATGAAAATGCCACTTAGGCCAGTGATTTTGGCTTCTATAGCTTCGTCTCGACGAATACTATAAACTGGATATGAATGCAGGTAAGGTTTGATGCGTTAATTTTAAAATTTTTACTAAAAACCGAAAATTGTTCAAAATTTGACCAAATTTTGACACTAATCTATGTGTAACTTTTTTGTTTACAGGGATACGCGGACGACTGGGGTGTCAGAAGACGCGGGTGATGCTGGACTACAAGAAGAAACAAGAAGATGCAAGATTGATCGAGAGAAAATTGATAAAAGACGGAAGAAGGACAATTTTTGATGAAATTAGCTGTTTTTGGGTATTAAAAGTGGTGCAGGAGGGTGATCTTTTCGTTTTTTCGCGAAAAACGGCTGTAGATATACGCAGGAGCGTGCCCCGGACCTATTACAGGCGTTTAGTAACGTTCGGAGAACGAGAACTTAGCGAAAAATAGCAATCGGTGACCTTTTAAAGTTGTATGAAAAGTTAAAGTTAAAATCGTTCTAAAACGAGCAAAATTTTGAATAAAGCCTCTCCAAAACAGTGGTTTTACAACGAGGAGTATGCTATAGATAAGATATAAAAGAAATTTTAAACCTGGGAGCAAAATTATTTTTCAAGATTTGTATGGAGTATCGCAGAACGCGATCACTTAGGTGGATTTTTGGTAGGTATGAAGCTAAAATCCTATGTAACTCTATGAAAATGCCACTTAGGCCAGTGATTTTGGCTTCTATAGCTTCGTCTCGACGAATACTATAAACTGGATATGAATGCAGGTAAGGTTTGATGCGTTAATTTTAAAATTTTTACTAAAAACCGAAAATTGTTCAAAATTTGACCAAATTTTGACACTAATCTATGTGTAACTTTTTTGTTTACAGGGATACGCGGACGACTGGGGTGTCAGAAGACGCGGGTGATGCTGGACTACAAGAAGAAACAAGAAGATGCAAGATTGATCGAGAGAAAATTGATAAAAGACGGAAGAAGGACAATTTTTGATGAAATTAGCTGTTTTTGGGTATTAAAAGTGGTGCAGGAGGGTGATCTTTTCGTTTTTTCGCGAAAAACGGCTGTAGATATACGCAGGAGCGTGCCCCGGACCTATTACAGGCGTTTAGTAACGTTCGGAGAACGAGAACTTAGCGAAAAATAGCAATCGGTGACCTTTTAAAGTTGTATGAAAAGTTAAAGTTAAAATCGTTCTAAAACGAGCAAAATTTTGAATAAAGCCTCTCCAAAACAGTGGTTTTACAACGAGGAGTATGCTATAGATAAGATATAAAAGAAATTTTAAACCTGGGAGCAAAATTATTTTTCAAGATTTGTATCGGTTAGGTTAGGTTAGGTTAGGTTAGGTTAGGTTAGGTTAGGTTAGGTTAGGTTAGGTTAGGTTAGGTTAGGTTAGGTTAGGTTAGGTTAGGTTAGGTTAGGTTAGGTTAGGTTAGGTTAGGTTAGGTTAGGTTAGGTTAGGTTAGGTTAGGTTAGGTTAGGTTAGGTTAGGTTAGGTTAGGTTAGGTTAGGTTAGGTTGAGGTTGAGTTTCGTACTGTTTTGGAGAGGTGTTTTAGTGGATTTTGATGATTTTTGGTTTCGATATACTACGACGTTTTGGCTATCCATTCCTGATCTTGAATCTACTATATCACTTGACTTGGCTTAGATTTTTGGACTTTGATTTTTCTTTCGAACGGACTGTTTATTTTGATTTGGTTTTTAGGGTATAACTTTTTTGCCCTAACCCTTATGGTTACGGGGGTTATCCCATAAAATAGCCCTAAAAATCCCCTATATTGTGGTATTTTTCCCGCCTCTCTACGACCACGGGAAGTTGGTCAAATTTGAGGATAAAGGGAAAAATATTGCTATTCCTAAAATTCAGGGGCAAATCCATGATTTGTATGGAAAATTAAAATTTCGGCTCACACTTGACCGAAATTATTTTTAATCTTTAATAACTTCGGTTGTAGTGGTCGTATTTTAACGAGATTTGGCAGAGAGGTTGTCAGAGGTGTAATGGCTTCGTCTGCGGACGAGTGGGGCGATCCGCCGGACGGGGGAGGTCCTATCCCCGATTATCTGTCTGACGGTGACGAGTTGATTGGAGACGTCGAGGCTGTCCCTAGAGCCCCGAAAAGGGGGCGTGAGGATAAGGAGGGTGACCCGAAGCCCACTAGTGGGCCCAAGGTCAACACGGCCCACAGGGGGAAGCCCAAAGGGTCTTATGCGGGGTTGGCTGCGGCAAGGACGAAATTTCAGGAGCCGGATCTTTATTGCTCCACTGAAGAGTCTGGCGCTGCAGCCATGTTCCGGAAGGACTTCCCTGAACTCCGCCCCAGGGGAGGGAAGGAGGGTAAGAAGGGAGGACAGGCGCGCTCGCGTTCTCGGTCGCCCCCTTCCACCTCGCGTCGAGAAAGCGTGACGGAACTTCTGTCTTTGGCGGAGCCAATAGAGGCGGCCCGCCAGGCGGCAAAAAGTATCCTGGAGGACGCCCGAAAATCCGGGAATTTGAAGGGAGACGTGTGGGGCCGAATGAACCGGGCCTGCCACACGATCTTACAGTCGATGGACGATGTGGAGGCCACTAAATCTGAGAGCGAAGAGGTCCGCATCCTTAAAGCCGACAATAAGAGGATGCGGGAGCAACTAGCCCAGTGCTTAGCTGAGTTGAAGGCGCTTCGAACTGCGTTCTCGGAGCGCCAGACTGAGGCCTCTCCGGCACCCCCGCCGCCACAGTTTGCTGCGGATCTGGCGGAAGCTATGGAGACGCTGAAGCGCGATCTATTTGTCTCCTTGGGCAATATGGTAAATGCCCGGATCGAGGAGGTAAATAGACGCCTTCCACCCGAGCCGATACTCCGCCCTCCGCTGGCGGCTGATAAGAGGGCGGCGGGGCCCGCATCGCAGGCTTCAGCTACTGCGACGGTGCCTAAGCCTGAGACCAGAGCCAGATTGGGCGACGGTCGACCGCGAAAGGGCAAGGCGGCCAATAAATCTGCTGTTTCCGCCTCTCGAACGCCTGATACCACCGCCAAGGCAACAAAACCTGTCTCGGCTAAGAGGGTCACGAGGGAAGTGGTCCCAGAGGGAGAACCAGGCCCCTCGAACCAAACACCACTGTCGCCAAATGATAACTGGGCGACCGTGGTCAGAAAAGGAAAGGGTAAGGGGAAGGGTAAGGCTAAGGCCCCACCCACGTCCACGACCAATGCTTCCCGCACGCCCCCGGCGAAGAAAGCAGCGCCGAAACAAAGGGCTCTGCAAGTGCCCAAGACGGCGGCAGTGGTGGTTAGCCTGAAAAAAGATGCTGCCTCCACCACCACGCTGCAGGCCACCATGGCTAAGGCGATCAACTCCTTTAGCCTGGAGGAGGTTGGCCTGCAGCATGTGAGAGTCCGGTCCTCAATGACGGGGGCCAGATTAATTGAGGTTCCTGGTGAGGACAACGGGAGGGCGGCGGATATCCTCGCAGCCAAACTCCAGGCTGTTGTGGGTGATGTCGCCCATATTAGCCGCCCTCTGAAAATGGCTGCCGTCCAAATATCTGGGCTAGACGAATCGGCGACCAAAGAATCGTTGGCAGAAGCCGTCGCCAAAGCGGGGGGCTGCGATGTGGCGCAGGTCAAAGTAGGGGGCATTCGCCCCGTATATGGAGGCTCTGGATCTGTATTGATCCAATGCCCAGTCACGACGGCGAAAGCCCTCCTGGCGCGAGGTCGTATACCGGTGGGTTGGGCGTCTGCCAGAGTTGGCTCAGTGGGGCCGACACCTATGCGGTGCTTCAGGTGTCTGGGTGTCGGCCATACCAGGGAACTATGCCCCTCTAGTGTCGACCGTAGTCTTTTGTGCTTCCGGTGTAGTAAAGAGGGGCATATCGCCAGCAATTGTTGTGAGGAAAGGGCGTGGTGTGCAGTGTGCCACCATGCCAAGCTCCCGGCTGGCCATGTCATGGGGGGGCCAAGATGTTCCCCTCCCGAAACGAAGGGCAAGGACTTAAGGACCAGACCCACGCGTCCGCTTCAGTCCCCTCCCGCAGTAATGGCTGCCAGTCGGCCCGAAGAGGACAACCACATGGACATCTAAATGCCTGCACACCCGTACTTAGATGTCCTACAGGTGAACGCCAATCACTCCGCCAGGGCTCAAGATTTGCTTATGCAGATAATGGCGGAGTGGGCAATCGGCGTGGTGGTTGTCACGGAGCCCTATTTCGTCCCTCCCCTGTCCAACTGGGTGGGGGCGTCTGATGGGAAAGCGGCCATCGTGGTGCCGGCGGTCGGCGACTCTCCTTCTTTGCTAAGAATTGAGGGCGGGCCAGGGTTCGTGGCGGCCAAGTTGGGGAATGACATGATTTTGGTGGCAGTGTACTTCTCCCCCAACAGGCCGCTACGTGACTTTGAGCGGTTCCTGGGCGCCCTCGGAGGAGTGGTCAGGAGAGCCGCCCCTAGGCAGGTAATGGTTCTGGGGGACCTCAACGCGAAAAGCCGGGCGTGGGGTTCCCCCATCACAGATCCGCGGGGTTCTGCCCTTGAGGATTGGGCGACGGCAACGGGACTAGTGGTCCTGAATCAGGGCGACGCCAACACCTGCGTGCGGCGGCAGGGAGGGTCAGTCGTGGACATAACGTTCGCGACCCCTGCCATAGCCGCACGAGTCACTGACTGGCGCGTCCTGGAGGATGTGGAGACCCTCTCCGATCATCTCTATATAAGGATGAGGGTCCTCCCCGGAGGAGTCCAGCCGTCGCCCACCCCAGTGAGAGGACGAGGAAGGGGAGGGTTCCCCAAGTGGTCTCTGGCCAACTTGGACCGGGCCAAAGCGGAGGAGGCTGCAATGGTGGAGGCCTGGTGTGTTCCCCCATCCGATGCCGTTGGGGTCGAAGAGCGGGCAGCTCGATTCCGCACCACGCTGCGGACGGTGTGTGATGCGGCCATGCCACGAGTGAAACGCCTGATTTCCCGACGCAGCGTGTACTGGTGGTCCGCAGAGATAGCGGCGCTGAGAACCACCAGCAACAGCGCCCGCCGCGATTATCAGCACTGCAGGCGACGGCGACACACTAGTGAAGAGGAGGAGGCTCTCCACCAAGCCCTCAAGGTGGCTAAGGGGGCCCTCCAGGCGGCAATAGCTAAGGCTAAGGATGAGGCTCACATCTCGTTCTTAGCCACGCTCGACAGAGACCCTTGGGGGCGGCCATACCGAGTAGTGCGCAATAAAATGCGCACCGCCCCTCCCATGGATTCCCTCGAACCGGCCCTCCTGCTGAGAGTTGTTGAAGGGCTCTTCCCGTCGGCCCCCCGAATCACTCCACCATCAATGGCGGAGCCTACAGTGGACCCGGAGGCTGAACTCGTCACCGATCCAATAAGCGATGACGAGTTCGAACGTGTTTTGGAAAGACTCCGGGGCTGCAAAAAAGCCCCGGGTCCCGACGGCGTTCCTGGTCGCGTCCTACCCGTCGTCCTAAAACATCTCGGGAGCCGCCTCAGGCAGATTATGGACGACTGCCTGAGGGAGGGAACGTTCCCGAGGGCTTGGAAGGAGGGGAGGTTATGCCTTCTCCGAAAAGAGGGTCGACCCCCTGACTGCCCATCCGCCTACCGCCCCATTGTGCTGCTGGACGAGGTCGGGAAAATGTTTGAACGTATCCTGGCCTCCCGGATCCAGCGGCACCTGGAGACCACCGGCCCGAATGTCTCAGATAGACAGTTCGGGTTCCGGGAAGGGCGGTCCACGCTCGACGCGTTGAGGTCCCTTAGGGACTTCTGTGAGCTCGCGTCGAGCAAGAACGAGGGTGTCGTCGCAGTGTCGCTGGACATCGCGAATGCGTTCGGCACCCTACCCTATTCGGTAATCGGTGAGGCACTTCGATATCATGAGGTGCCTCACTACCTAAGGCGGATCATAGAGCACTACCTTACCGAGAGGGTAGTGCTCTACGAGGGCAGAGAAGGCCAAAGGGGGGAAAGGAGGATGGCCTGCGGCGTACCCCAGGGTTCTGTACTTGGCCCGCTTCTCTGGAACCTGGGGTACGACTGGGCGATTAGAGGGGAACAACTTCCGCGCACACAAGTCATCTGTTATGCAGACGACACAATGGTGGCTGTGCGCGGAAGAGATATGAGAGAGACCCTCAGAAGGGCGGAGGTAGCGGCCGAGCTGGCGATCGATCGTATTGAGCAGCTCGGTCTAAAGGTGGCCCTCCCGAAAACCGAGGCCATTGTCTTTGGGGGGCGAGGGTGGAGGCTGCCGGCGAATGCGGCGCTCACCCTGGCAGGAGAAGCGGTCCAAATCAAGCCCCACATAAAATATCTGGGGCTCATATTGGACCGAAAGTGGGACTTCGGGGAGCACTTCTCCAGACTGGCTCCCCGAATCGTGGGCGCCGCTTCGGCGCTAGGCAGACTCCTGCCCAACGTTGGTGGGCCGGGCTCATTGTGCCGGCGGCTATATGCCGGCGTTACTAGGAGCATGGCGCTCTATGGGGCCCCAATCTGGGCGGACAAGCTGTCAGCTCGAAACAGGGCCCTGCTACGTAGGCCCCAAAGAATTGTCGCCCTACGAATTGTAAGGGCCTACGTGACGGTGGCCCACGCTGCGGCCTGCCTCCTCGCCTGCACCCCGCCATGGGAGCTGGACGCAGAGGTCCACGCGGAGACCTACAAAATCAGGTCAAGGGCTCGGGCGAGAGGCGAACGCCCGAACCCTGAAGAGGTCGAGGAGACGCGCCGGATGGCGGAGCGTCGACTGCGGGACCGTTGGAAGGCCGATCTGGAGGACGCCCACTACGGTATCCGAACAATAGGGGCGATCCTCCCGTCGATGGATTTGTGGTTGGAGAGGGCAGTCGGCGCCACGTCGTTTCGACTTGTGCAGGTAATGACCGGACACGGGTGTTTCGGTCATTACCTGTTTAGAATTGGGAGGGAGCCTACCCCACAGTGCCATGAGTGCGGCGATCCTGACGATACCGCCCAACACACCTTTGAGGTATGCACTCGATGGAGCTCTGAGCGCCGCACCATGGCACTCACAATTCGGCAGAGAGACCTCTCGCTGCAAAGTATCGTGTCAGCAATGCTTTGCAGTGAGTCATCGTGGGAGGCAGTGGCCTCATTCTGCGAGTCTATCATAACGCAGAAAGAGGCCGCGGAGCGGGAGCGCGAGGATTCTCCTCTCGCGCATCCCCTCCGGCGTAGACGGCAGGGGTTGCGGCGGCGGCGGTTTGCCGCCCGTCTCAATCCTTAGTGGCTGCGGTCGGGGGATGGGAGTCCCCCGCCCGCATTGCACCAGCCACTGGGCGGTCTGGGAGAGGGACTAAGCGTGCTCGGCCCCTCTCTCCTTTGGCGCGGGTGCTCCGGCATAAATAGTCGGAGCCGCCGGTGGACGTCGTGGAGAATGCTTCCGCGGGTGCCACGACGTTCAAGCAAACCGGCAAGAGGGTACGCCAAGGTGTTTTTTAGTGGGTAACGTACTCCCTTCGCTTCTCACTAGGAGAGGTGGAGGGATGCGAGTCCCACATACCCCCTCGTCACTCCCATGGCGAGGGAAATGCGTAACGCATTTTTCATCTTGTCCCAAAAAAAAAAAAAAAAAAAAAAAAAAAAAAAAAAAAAAAAAAAAAAAAAAAAAAAAAAAAAAAGGTTAGGTTAGGTTAGGTTAGGTTAGGTTAGGTTAGGTTAGGTTAGGTTAGGTTAGGTTAGGTTAGGTTAGGTTAGGTTAGGTTAGGTTAGGTTAGGTTAGGTTAGGTTAGGTTAGGTTAGGTTAGGTTAGGTTAGGTTAGGTTAGGTTAGGTTTTTTTTTTTTTTTTTTTTTTTTTTTTTTTTTTTTTTTTTTATATACTTATCCTCCCTCACAAGAGAAGGAGTCTTTATACAGCTTTCACTGACTTCCATTCCAGGTCTCGCAGTCATGCTTATCGCGCTCTCATTCATCATTTTTCTTGTCTCATTTTTATCTGTTTTATTTAATTTATATATTTATTGCTTTTAAATTTTTAATAAGTTTTGTTTGCTGAAACGACTTTCTCTAGGTTTTATTTGTATTTTGTTATTTTAATCTTTATTCTTTAATTTCAATTTTTTATTACTTGTTTTTACTGCTGCTTTTCTTTTAAAATACTATAGGTTCATACATTTTATACATTTTACATTTGTTTACATGTTGTTTTATTTTACTTTATATTATTTATATTTTTATCCTTTTTAATTTTGTTTATGCTGTTTTGCGAAATACTATTTTTATATATATTCAAATATATAATAGTTTTCATTTTTTGCCTCATTTATTTTTATCTATTAATTTTCTACAAATATTTTCGGCGTATGTCATAAATACCTCCCTGTCTTTTGTTTTCATCATTATTTCCGGTATAGTATTTTCGTTTATTTGCTTTTTTATTTTTATTTCAGTTTGTAATCTATGTGTTCCGAAAATTGGGCATTTTATTATTGCGTGGAGGACGCTTTCGTTTTCGGCTTCATCACATGGGCAGGACGGACTCTCCTTGCATTTGAATCTATGCAGATACTCGGAGAATCCGCCATGCCCTGTGAGAACCTGCGTCTGGATGTGGTTTATCCCCATCTTCCTTACGACCCTGTACGCGTCCGAAGCATTCGGGAAGAATACTTTTGTTGTTGAAGCGGTTTCTTCCCTTTGGTACCTTCGGTTCCATTCGTCAATCGAAATTGTCCGCAGTTTTCGCTTGACGAATGAAACCGGGCACTGATCGTAATGGGACTTGATTTTGCTGTTGAGCGCGGCCGTTTTCGCGAGTTCGTCTGCACGTTCGTTTCCCTCCAGCCCCGTGTGTGCTTTAATCCAGAATAGCTCAGTTATTCTGGATTGTCTAAGTTGTTTTATGTTTTTGATTGTTTCAACAGCTAGGGCGTGGAGGGAACGACCCCCCGCTAGTGTATCTAGCACCGATCTGGAGTCGGTGTAGATGTGCAGACTTTCCGCCGGCGCGCTCGACATCGCCACTTCAGTCGCCCGGCACACAGCGAGCAGTTCCGCCTGGTAGACGGTGCAGAAGGGTTCTAGTCTATACCTGCGAGATTTTGTTTCCCTACCGTCCACCCATTGCGTTAGAGCCGCCCCAACACCGGTCCCGATTTTACTACCGTCCGTGTATATGTCCACACCTTTATTTGTATGCTGGGACAGCTCCTCCTCACTCGCTATGTGCCGGTATTCTAGGTTTATCACCTCCGCTGGGTGCTCCCGTCGCGTCGCTGGCAAGGGTCGCTCAACCTGTCTGTCCCCCAGAATCTCTTCGCAGTTTCCCCTCTTTGCTGCGTACAAAGAGGCTGCCTCGCGGATTCTTATGTCCAGTGGTAACAGACCGGATAAGATGAGCGCCGCGTTTAGTGACACCGTCTTGTATGCCTTTGTGACCTTTCGCACAAACCCTCTCTGGACCGTATTGAACTGTTTTATTACCCCCAGCTTTTCGGATGCTGGTGCCCAGGCACTCGCTGCGTACATAATAACGGGTTCGATGACCGCCACGTACATCGTCCTGATGATCTCGGGGTGCAGTCCCCACTGAACCTTTGCTGCCCTCTCCAGCTGTCTGTAGATTCCTGTGGCCTTACGACAGACATTTGCCACATGGCTATTGAACGTAAGTTTATTGTCTATCGTAAGGCCCAGGATCTTTATTTCTTTGGACATCTCTATATATTCCCCTCCCATGCGCAAGATTGGGGTGTCAAATTTAAGCTTCTTCGTTATGACCATGGCTTTGGTTTTTGCCGGTGCGAATTTCAGTTTATTTTTGACCCCCCAATCTCGCACCAGGGTTAGGGCAGCATTGGCTTCAGTTTGCACTTCTAGTGCGGTGCGACCCGAAAAGACCAGGACAATGTCGTCTGCGAAGGCCTGGCAGTGGATTCCTTCTCCCTCCAGTTGCATCAGCAGCGGGTTGAGGAGAAGGTTCCACAAGACAGGCCCACTGATCGAACCCTGTACACAGCCTTTAGTTGTCCGACTGCAGTGCTCTGCTCCAGCGTACGTCACACGCACCCGCCTATCCGTGAGATAACTATCCATCACTCTTCTCAGATTTGGCGGGCACTGTGTGGTTGCCAGCTGGCAAGTGATGGCGGGCCACCAGGCGTTATCAAAGGCTCCCTCTATGTCCAAGGATATTAGCGTGACAATTTCCTTGTTTCGGACACGTTCCTTGATGGTTTTCATCAGGTCATAGAGGGAGTCTTCGGTACTGCGCTGGGGCATGAAGCCATATTGCCGTCCGCTGGATTCGGGCAGGATGTACCACTGCAGTCGGCGCACCAGCATCTTTTCGAAGATCTTTCCTAGAACAGGCAATAGACCAATCGGCCTGTAAGCTTTAGGGTTCATGTAGTCGTCCTTTGAGGGTTTTCTAAGTGCTATTATTGTGGCTTCCTTCCAGGCATACGGAAAGTGCTCCAGCTCAAGGCACTTGTTTAGAAGAGCCAGGAAAAGTTGTGGGTTGTGTCCGATGGCGGCCGCACATATGTCCGAGGTGAATCCATCGGAACCAGGCGCTTTCTTGGGGTTGAAGCTCTTTGCAGACCACTTCAGCTCCTCCATAGTGAACGGAGGGTCGCCTGTCTCAGCAGGCGCCTTCTCGTTCACAGATCGGGCCAGCTCTCTAGTCTTGGTGTGGTCTGCAATGTCGCTGGATGGGTCGTCTTCCGGGAAGAAAGTCTCCGCCAGAAGCTTAGCTGACTCTCCTCCCGCCAGTTCGACTCCATCTCTCCTTAGCGGTATATCCTCTTCCCTCGCTGCCGTGTTCCTTATGACCCTGTAGATTCCCTCCCACATACTTTCCCCATCCTGTTTCCCACAAAATTCTTTCCAGCTCCTCGTTTGAGCCTCTTTAACTGCTAACGTGTACTCTTCTTTCTGTTTCAGGTACCTGCTGACCACTAGTTCGCGTCTGATGGGAGCTGCGCAAGATATTCGTCGCTTGGCTGTCATCGTGGCCCTGTGCATCGCTTCGAGTTCGGCGTTCCACCACGGCAGTTCGACGCGACGCTTCGTGCTTCTGATGGGTATGGTTCCGGTGCAGGATTCGGTAAGTACCTCTGTGTATTTGTTTATGTATACGTCCAACTGTGTTTTAGATTTTATGTCCTGTATTTTGTCCGTGCTAATTTCTTTTTCGTTCCAGATCTTGGTCAACTTTTCTCTAAAACCGCTCCAGTCAGCACGTTTTGTTGCATACTTCCTGGTGGTGGTACTTGCCTTTTCCGTTCCCGGTCCCTTCCCCATGGTCAGAGCGAACTGGATGGTGTTGTGGTCAGAACAGGTTACATCTCTGGAAACCCTCCAGGACCCTATCTTCCCCAGAAGGCTTCGCGTACAGAGAGTCACGTCCACAGTGCTGGAGATGATCCGACTTCCCCTTACCGTCTCAAAAGTTGGCACTGTTCCTTTGTTGAGGATATGAAGCTCGTGGTCTTCTATGAATCCAGCGAGCTCCTCTCCCCTTTCATCCTCCCTTATACTACCCCACCACATGCTCCAGGCGTTAACATCGCCGCCAATTAGTAAGTCTCTCGTGCCCAAGTCCGCGATCGCCCTCTGGATTTGGTTAAGGTAAGGATCCAATGGCTTGTCCTTTTCGAAATAGACCGATATCACCCCCAGCTCCCCGGTATTAGTTTTGATTTTTATTGCCGTTATATTTGTTGTTGTTATTGATGGGCAGGGGGTGACACCGATACTGCTGTCGAATACCATTATCGCGGACTTGTTCACGAGACTCCCATTCCGGTTGGCCTGGTATACGCGTACTCCGGTGTATGCCTTGACCACGCCAGCGTTTCCCACGTAGGGTTCCTGGATCAACGCTAGCGTGGCCTTTGCAGCCGCCGCGTTAATCACCAGTTCATTAGTGGCCGTTTGGTTGCGCTGTAAGTTCGCCTGGAACATGCGATGTTGTTTCTCACTGTGTAGAGTCGTCGTTTCAGCCGGGACCACCTTAGCAATAGGCTATTGCAGATCGTGCCAGGCCTTCCCATCGCTTCCTGACTGGACACACTTCATCGAAGGCATTGTGCGACCCATGCTCAAATTTTGCCCTCGTGCAGTTCACACAGATGGGTATTTCTCCCGCTCTGTGGTCCGGGCAATCTTGTTTTAAATGGTTCCCGCCACAATGACTGCATGTGTCCTTCTCTTCAGCGCAAAACCTTCTGCCATGGCCGTACCCTAAGCATCGCGAGCATTGCACTACCGGTGATTGGTCCTGCGCTTTTACCCGCTGCAGGTCAATATGTACCGCACCTGCTTCTGTGATGCGGCGCCAGATGGTCGGCGGGGCCGTTAGCACGATGTGCCCTACTTGTGGGTTTCGCGTGCGACGCCTGTATTTGACCTTCACTTCATCTATTGCCTCAGTGGTCTCGCCTTTGAAAATGTTTTTATTTTGCATTTTGAGTGCGCTTATTACTTCGTCATCGGTGAGGTAGGCCATGACGTGTTTGAGTAGCACCAGGGGGTTTTTATTCCTGACTTCTTCCACTTGTAACTCTCCCTGGGTACCCAACAGTTTTTCCTTTACCCGCTTTAACTCTTCCTGGTTGTGGCAACCTAGTATAATTTTTCTGTCTCTGGCCTTTCTAATCCTATCTATTTTTACTCCTTCTTCTTTAGCATTAACCGCTTTCCTCACCCTTTCCAATACTTCCTCTCCTGACTCTGTTTCGACAACTGATGTGACCACTACTGAGTGCATTGTTCTTTCCGTCCTTTCCGCTTCTCTCTGCTGCCCAGCCACTGCCTGTGCATAGGTTATCACTTCACTTCTCTCTTCAATAACTTTCCCTAGTCTTTCAATTTCTTCCTTACTTTCCTTTAATAGTTTACCTTGCTCCTCTATCCTTTCCAAAATTACTTTATCCAACCTATGGCAGGCTGTCTGGGCAGGTGCATTATTTTGTCCATTTTCCTCATTTCCCTTCTTTGGCGTAACCGACGTCCTCTTAGTTATCAGCCTATCTTCGGTCTCTGAGGCCTTAAACAGGCTATACAGTCTTTGCACCCCGTCCAAAATGTCATTTTTCAAGTCAGTCTTTAAGTTCCGGCTGTTGTTGACTGCCGTCTTTACCTTTGTTAGGCATGCTTGCGCCTCCGTAAGGCGGGTCTTGTATTGAGGTTCCTGACTCTTTTCGACCATGGCAGCCGCCTGTTTGGTGGCTTGTCCTGACTTAATAGGCGGGGACCGAGACAGGCGTATTTTGGACTCGATTGCGACTACGCCCTTCCTTACTTGCGAAACTTTCGAAGGGTTCGACTGGGAAAGTCCAGCTTTCTCAGTCTCCATGACCTCTTTAGATGGGGATTTGTTCAGCTCTACTGTTTTATTTAAAACAGTTGCGTCCTTGCTCGGGGTTCTGAACATAGTGTCAAGTTGTTCTAATAAGTACGTCAGTAGGAGTCGAATTTAACCTGGTAATGGGTCAGTGAGCTCTAAAACACAATTTTGCTAGGTACGTTGTGTACCTAGGGTCACGGCCCAGAGAGGTCCAGTCTACAAAATGTATATAAATAATAATATATTAAAATAAAAATAAAAGTAAATCAAGATACGTCACAATAAAGTAATCTTTCTAGTTATCGATATGTCAAGAAATATCCCTATAGATTATAGGGCGTTAAATGCACTAATATTAATTTTAAAATTAATTTTGTCTAAATATGTAATACTGTGTCTAATATTGAATTTTTGTTTCAGATGTCAACGTCAACGGGAGCTGCACCGGGAGCAAAAACGCTGCTCAGAGGACCGGCAAGCTGATACTAAGGTAAGTGAGTAGAATCTATGAAAATTTTTCTTCCCAGGTATCCGAGTCGATATATCAAATCACACCATTGGGCGGGTGGGAGGGGGATTTTTTCGCGCGTATGGGCCCTAGGACGGTGATTTTGGTGTCTATAGATCCGTCTCGACGAGGGCTATAAACTACAATCAAAAACAGAAATAGTTGGGTACAAAATTTTAAAATTCTAGAACAAAAAACCGAAAAAATGCGCGGTGTTGGTGTACTAAATTGCTAATAACTCTTTTGTTTTCAGGTTTCCACGGACGACCGGGTGTCCGAAGACGCAGGAGGAGCTGAGCTACAAGATAAAACAATCAAAAGTGAAAGTTTTTGCAAAGAAATTTGGAAAAAGTCGATTTTTCGACGAAAGATCGACAAATTTTGATAAAATTTGTGTTAAAAGTGATGCCGAACGGGTGTTTTTTATATTTTTTAGCCAATGAAGGTGCCTACGTACGCAGGAGAACGCGCCGAATCTATCGGAGGGGTCTCCCACTGTAAAAAGTGGCCCTTGGTTTGAAAAAATTTGGTGAAAGTATCAAAGAATTTTGTAAGAAAATTCTAAGTCTAAAATTGCCAAAAAGTGGTCGAAATTCCAGGTGAAACCAGGACAATAGTTTAGTGTCGATATTAATGCTATCAATAAGATTCAGTCAAAAAATTTTCAAAATTTCGACACTGGGAGCAGAAAATATGAAAAATGTTCACAAAATGTTCTACGCCAGTACAAAATTCAACAGAGGTTAGGTAAGTTTTTGTATGTACTTGCGTTTGTTTATTTAAGGAATTTCCTCAAATAACTTCGCGCGTATGGGCCCTAGGACGGTGATTTTGGTGTCTATAGATCCGTCTCGACGAGGGCTATAAACTACAATCAAAAACAGAAATAGTTGGGTACAAAATTTTAAAATTCTAGAACAAAAAACCGAAAAAATGCGCGGTGTTGGTGTACTAAATTGCTAATAACTCTTTTGTTTTCAGGTTTCCACGGACGACCGGGTGTCCGAAGACGCAGGAGGAGCTGAGCTACAAGATAAAACAATCAAAAGTGAAAGTTTTTGCAAAGAAATTTGGAAAAAGTCGATTTTTCGACGAAAGATCGACAAATTTTGATAAAATTTGTGTTAAAAGTGATGCCGAACGGGTGTTTTTTATATTTTTTAGCCAATGAAGGTGCCTACGTACGCAGGAGAACGCGCCGAATCTATCGGAGGGGTCTCCCACTGTAAAAAGTGGCCCTTGGTTTGAAAAAATTTGGTGAAAGTATCAAAGAATTTTGTAAGAAAATTCTAAGTCTAAAATTGCCAAAAAGTGGTCGAAATTCCAGGTGAAACCAGGTAAAAACAATAGTTTAGTGTCGATATTAATGCTATCAATAAGATTCAGTCAAAAAATTTTCAAAATTTCGACACTGGGAGCAGAAAATATGAAAAATGTTCACAAAATGTTCTACGGTTAGGTTAGGTTAGGTTAGGTTAGGTTAGGTTAGGTTAGGTTAGGTTAGGTTAGGTTAGGTTAGGTTAGGTTAGGTTAGGTTAGGTTAGGTTAGGTTAGGTTAGGTTAGGTTAGGTTAGGTTAGGTTAGGTTAGGTTAGGTTAGGTTAGGTTAGGTTAGGTTAGGTTAGGTTAGGTTAGGTTAGGTTAGGTTAGGTTAGGTTAGGTTAGGTTAGGTTAGGTTAGGTTAGGTTAGGTTAGGTTAGGTTAGGTTAGGTTAGGTTAGGTTAGGTTAGGTTAGGTTAGGTTAGGTTAGGTTAGGTTAGGTTAGGTTAGGTTAGGTTAGGTTAGGTTAGGTTAGGTTAGGTTAGGTTAGGTTAGGTTAGGTTAGGTTAGGTTAGGTTAGGTTAGGTTAGGTTAGGTTAGGTTAGGTTAGGTTAGGTTAGGTTAGGTTAGGTTAGGTTAGGTTAGGTTAGGTTAGGTTAGGTTAGGTTAGGTTAGGTTTTTTTTTTTTTTTTTTTTTTTTTTTTTTTTTTTTTTTTTTTTTTTTTTTTTTCTTCCTATCTCCTCCAACATTGTCGGAGCCTGTTTTTAGCTTGTCTCATTCATACCAGTTCTATCTTTTATGCCTCTCGCACTTACATGCAACATACCAATTTCTCTTACATACATCATCTTTCTCTCTATCATGGGTGGGACTTCCATCTACTGTTATTTTAAACTATCTTTTACTGTTCTTTATTTATATCTTACTTAATTCTATTTCACAATTACATCTATTCTATTTAACATCTATTTCTTTTCTTTACTTATGTGCTACTTATCTAGTAATTCTATTGTACAGATGTGGGTGTAAACAGGTGCTATTTAATTACATTTAAAACATTTTTAATTTTTTTTTTTACAGCAGTCTTACTTAATCTAGTCTCTAACTTATAAACTTTATCAGTTTAATCTTAATTAAACTATTCTTATTTATCTTATGTATGCTTATTTTATCTTTATTCATTTATTTTATGACTCTTCTTATTTTAGTGTAATATTTGGGTTTTAGGCGTGTTTCTGTTTATATTTCCTTCTTCATTTCTTTGGACAATCTTTCTTATCCTATTTCTCTCCAATTTAGTCTACTTATAAACTGCTTATTCTATAATTTTATTTATCTATATGTATTATATGTTATCATTTATATATTACAATATATATTGAAAACATATCTTTCTTGTTACGTTTTATTCCTTCTTATTACTATTTTCACTATGTTTTTGCAGTACTCTATTAGTATTTCTCTATCTTTTCCTGCCATTATTCCGGCTAAGTTTCCTACTTCCAACCTCTTGTCCAGCCTTTGCTCTACCTCCCATCTTTCTCTTAGATGAACAGGGCAGTCCAAGACTATATGCTGTATCGTCTCGGGTTTGCTTGGGTCACAGATGCACGATGGGCTCTCCTTACACTTGAACCTGTTCAAGTATTCGGAGAACCCACCGTGCCCGGTCATTAGTTGGGTTAGTGTGGCGTCTATTTTGATTTTCCTGATGGTCCTGTATGCCGCCGTCGCGTCCGGGAAGAACAGCTTGGTAACCCCTGCAGTCTCTCCATTGACATACCTCCGATTCCATTCATCAAGCGTCCCCGAACGGATTTGGCGCCTGATGAATGAAATCGGACACCGGTCATAGTCTGGGGCACGTCTGGAGCCCAGAGCGGCCTCCTTGGCTAGCTCATCAGCTCTTTCGTTGCCTACCAACCCCGCGTGGGCTTTTATCCAGAACAAGCTGATATGCTTGTTCTGGTCGGAGATGGCTTTTAAATTCTCCCTAGCTTCCACAGCCAGGGGGTGGAGGCAACTATAGTTTGTCACTGTTTGGAGAGCTGCCATGGAGTCACTGAAGACTCCAAACGACGATGCGGTATTCTGCCTGACTTCCCTCATTGCTCTGCACAGCGCAAGGAGCTCAGCCTGGTAAACTGTGCAATAACCTGGTAACGACAATTTTCGAGTCCTAATCTCTGTGTCACCTCTCCATACAGACAGCGCGGCTCCCACTCTTCCTCCTATCTTACTGCCGTCTGTATAGATTTTTACAGCTAGGTGCTCTTGCTCGTTAACTTGCTCCAGGTTTACCAGGCTGCCGAACTCCAGATCCAAACGTTCTGCGGGGTGCGGGGAGTCGATTGCCCGCGCAATCTGCTCCACCTCTCTGTCTCCCAATGTTAACTGGGGCACTCCTTTCTTGGCCTCATATAGGGATGCTACCTCTTGGATACGCAGGTCCAGAGGCAGTATCCCTGCCAACAGGAGCGCTGAGTTCAGGGAGACAGTACGGTAGGCCTTACAAATTTTTTGGGCAATCCCCCGCTGTACCCCCGCAAGTTGTTTGGCCACTCCTTTCTTTTTAGCGGCAGGAGCCCATGCGCTCGCGGCATACAGGACGATTGGCTCTATAGTAGCCACATATATTATTTTGACCACCTCTGGATTGAGACCCCAGCTCACCTTGGCCGCCCTGCACAGCTGTTTGAAGACGCCTATAGCTTTACTGCAGACATTCGCGATATGCTTGTTGAAGGTGAGCTTGTCGTCGATGATGACCCCTAGCAGTTTGATTTCCTTAGCCATTGTGATGTTTACTCCCCCCATGCTCAGGCGTGGCGTATCGAATTTGAGTTTCCGCGTGACCACCATTGCGCTGGTTTTGTGTGGCGCAAACTTTAATTTATTCTCGATACCCCACGCCTGAACACGTTCAAGAGCGTCGTTAGCTCGCCTTTCAATCTCTCTTGCCGTGTCACCATCGAAGACAAGCACCACGTCATCCGCGAATGCCTGCACGTAATCGCCATTATTCTCCAGGCCTTTCAGAAGGGGGTCTAGAAGGAGATTCCACAGAGTAGGGCCCCCTATGGACCCCTGAACACATCCTTTACTCGTTCCTTTGGTGTATTCCTGTCCCGCGTATCTGACACTGACTTTCCTATCGCTAAGGTAGCTGTCTATAACCCTCCTCAGGTTGACGGGGCATTTCTCCTCGGCCAGACGGACTCTGATCATCGGCCACCACGCGCTATCGAAGGCTCCCTCTATATCCAAGGAAATCAGCACCACCATCTTCTTCTGTGCTAACTTTCCTTTGATGCGTTGCATCAGGGTATAGAGGGAGTCCTCGGTGCTCCTCTGGGGCATGAATCCGTACTGCCGGCTGCTCATCCGTGGTAATATGTGAAACCTGAGGCGGGTCATGATCATCTTTTCGTATATCTTCCCCAGCACTGGAAGGAGGCCAATCGGTCTGTGGGCCTTCGGAGTGCCGTAGCTATCTTTGCCGGGTTTTCGCAGGATCACAACCGCGGCCTCCTTCCATGCTGTCGGGAAACAGCCAAGCATCAGACACTTGTTTAGTAGGGACAGGAATACTTCAGGTTCGCTATTGATAGCCATCCTACAGATGTCCGCTGTCAGGGCGTCCGGTCCCGGGGCTTTTTTTGGATTAAAGGACTCGCTTGCTACTTTGAGTTCCGACATCGTGAACAGCGGGTCGCAAAGGTCACCTTGATCGCCCCTGTTCACTGTGTCGGCTCTCTTCCTGATCTCGCGATGGTGTGCGGTGTCGTCTTCGGCATTGTCTTCTGGGTAGAAGGTCTCTGCAATCAACTGTACAGAGCCCTTCGCATCCAGCACCGTTCCATCTTTCGCCATCGGCGAGTCCTCTTCTCTCCTAGTGGTTCTTCCAATTACTCTGTAGATTCCCTCCCATACCCCCTCCCTATCTTGCTTACAGCAGAACTCCTTCCAACTGTCTGTCTGGGCTTTGGCCGCCTCTAACTCATACTCCTCTTTCTTTTCCAGGTACTCCTGAACCACCCTCGGCCTCCGGATAGGAGCAGCGCAACGGATCCTGCGTCTTCTGGTGGCAACCTCCCTCTTGAGCTTCGCGAGTTTCTCCGACCACCACGGCAACGTAAGTATGTCTTTACTAACTTTTTTGGGTATAGTTGAGTTGCACGTCTCAGTAACTATCTTGGCGTATTTGTTTATTACGTTGTTAATTTCATGTGCATCCTCAACCTTTTCAACTTCGGTTTTATTGATGTTTTGCTCTCTGAGTAATTGGCTGATTTTCTTACGAAACTCAGCCCAATTAGCTTTTCTGGTGTTGTATACCCTTGTTGTGCGTTCTACTTGCATACTTTTAGATTTTGGCAATCCCACGTTGAACGTTATGCCGTTGTGGTCGGAGCTCGCGAGCCCTTCATCCACTCTCCAGTTGTCCACCTTGTCTAGGATTTCCGTTGAGCAGGCTGTGACGTCCACATAACTGCTGTAGCGCTGCCCCCCTCGGATGGTATCGAAGGTGGGTATGTTCCCTGTGTTGAGTATGGTTAGGCCCATTTCCCCAAGACAGCCACACACGTCCTCTCCCCTACGGTCCGCGACCGGACTACCCCACCAGGCATTCTTCGCGTTTGCGTCACCTCCGACGATAAGCGCTTTCGTTTCGCTGGCGGCTTCTATAGCTTTAAGCTGCTCCAAGTAGCCCTCCAACGGTTTGTCCGGCTCAAAGTAAAAGGAAGCGAGCGTGAGTTCCCATGCGACTGTTCGGATACCCACCACCACGATGTTATTGGTGGTGAGTTTTGGGTACTGTACTACCTCTAGGGCTCTGTCAAAGACAACTATGGCTGCCTTGACAGTCCCTTCTCCCGCATTTGTATTTTGAAAGACCCTCACGCCCGCGTAGTTCCTCATTACCTTGGCATTCCCTACGTAAGGCTCCTGGAGCAACGCCACAGCAACTCTGCGCTTATCGCCTTCAATGAGCAGCTCACTTGTTGCGAGTTTCTTCCTCTGGAGGTTGACCTGAACGAACCGGTAATTGTTAGCTACCTGATTTACACCCTGGGTGCCCTTAGCAGTACGCGACTGTTGACCGGGCTATTTGATCCCACCTGCGCCGAGTTGGGCATTCAGCATCGAACGCGTTGTGGTGAGCGTTGCCTTGTCCCAACTTTTTGCAATTTCGGCATGCAGGGGGCACCTCGGCCAACCAGTCTGCGCACTCTGCCCTCAGATGTGGGCCACCGCAGTGGCTGCATAGGTCGGCAGGCTCCGTGCAGAACTTCCTGCCGTGCCCGTAGCCCAGACACCTCGTACACTGCACTAGGGGAGATTGATCATAGGCCCTGATGCGTTGGAGGTCAATGTGGACGTATCCTTTATCGATAACCCTCCGCCAGACACTTGGCGACGTGCTGATCACCACGTGTCCGGCGTGAGGGTTCCGAGCCCGTCTTCTGAATTTGATTTCGAATCTGTCCTCTTCCTCTTTGAGACCATGAAAAACGTCCCGGTTCTGGTTCCTCAAAGCTCTCGCGATGTCTTCGTCGGTATTAACCAACAAGACGTCTTTGAGGACCAGAAGCGGGTCCTTGTTCTTCATGTTCTCTGCAGTCAGGGCCACCCCCTCCTTCTCCAATCTATCCTTCACCCTGTCCCTTTCTTCTTGCGTCTCAAAGCCCATGATCACCTTTCTATTCTTGGCTTTCCGAACTCTTTCCACCTTCACCCAGCCATCCTTGGCATCTACTGCTTTCCTAACTCTATCCAGCACCTCTTCTCCTGTTACATTCTCGTCGCTGGAAGCAACCACTACAGAATGGAGTGTGCTACGCTCGGCCCAGGTGTTCCCTGAAAGGGGGTTCACTACTGCCGCGTAGGTTGGAATAGTGGCCCTTTCTGTGGTCTCCCTTTGGGTTTCCATGGCCACTTTTAGCTCCTCCATTCTTTGGTTGCTTTCCTGCAACAGCTTCGTGTGCTCCACGAGGTGGGATACAAGTTGGCTTGCCTCCGGGCTTATGGTGAAGGTCGTGTCTCCGGTTCCTTTTTCGGCCCCTGGCTTTTCCGGAGCTGCCTCCTGTGTATTGCCGCTCTTTGCCTCGCTCTCTGCCTCTTTGACCAGCTGGTAAAGCCTCTCTAGATCCTTCTCTACACCTTCCTTAATCTCTGTTTTCAGATTCCTGGAGTTCTTCAGGTGGAGTTTGGCTCTAGTGAGGCAGGTCCTAGCTTCTGCTGTTTTTGTGGCGTAGGTTTTCTTAGGTGGAGTGATGGTGTCCACCGATATTCTGCGGAGTGGGGCTGGAGCTGGCTTACCTCGGGGAGAGGTTCGTTTAGGTGCCGAGCTTGTTTTGTCATTAGTACTCATTGCAGGACCAGCCTGCGTCGTCGAAGAACTTGCTGGCAACGCGGAGTCAGCCTCCCACTGATCAATACTCCGTCTCACGGATGTTGGCACTGGGGCTGTTTTGAGGGGCGACTTTTCACCCTCAGTTTTGTTTTTAGGTGTGCGGAACATGTTGGAGTTGTGATAGAAAACGTCAATTCAAGTAAGTATAATAAAAAAGTATAGAGTGATACTCTATCTGTTCGTGGTTTTGGGTATAATGTATATGGTTATACCCGTTAATTTTGTCTATTTCTATGTTTCAGGTATCCCGAAGGATCGCGATATCCGAGTCAAATTACGTCCTTGGATTCTGGTAAGTATATATTTATGTATGTATTTGTGTGTGTCTTTGTGTGTGTGTTTCAGGTACCACGTCGTCGGTTGCTGCACCGGGAGCAGGTGGCTGCTTCAGGGACCGGTAAGTCAGTTTTTCACTATAAAATATGTTTTATACCAGTTAAATGCTAGGTTTTGTTTTTACCGTTTCAGGAACCACAGCGCTGGAAATGGACTGCGGCCCGGAACTCTGGTATGTAAAATAATTATATACGACGTAGTACTAACTTAGATCTAAGGTAAAACAAAAAGTATTTTCTCCCAAGTGTCCGAGGTGATATACCAAATCACACCATTGGGCGGGTGGGAGGGGGATTTTTTCGCGCGTATGCGTCCTAGGAGGGTGGTTTTGGTGTCTATAGATCCGTCTCGACGAGGGCTATAAACTACAGTAAAAAACAGAAATTGTTTGGTACAAAATTTAAAAATTCTAGAACAAAAAACCGAAAAAATGCGCGGTGTTGGTATACTAAATTGCTAATAACTCTTTTGTTTTCAGGTTTCAACGGACGACCGGGTGTCCGAAGACGCAGGAGGAGCTGAGCTACAAGATAAAACAATCAAATTTGAAAAAAGTCGATTTTTCGACGAAAGATCGACAAATTTTGATAAAATTTTCGTTAAAAATGGTGCCGAACGGGTGTTTTTTATATTTTTTAGCCAATAAAGGTGCCTACGTACGCAGGAGAACGCGCCGAATCTATCGGAGGGGTCTCCCACTATAAAAAGTGGCCCTTGGTTTGAAAAAATTTGGTGAAAGTATCAAAGAATTTTGTAAGAAAATTCTAAGTCTAAAATTGTCAAAAAGTGGTCGAAATTCCAGGTGAAACCAGGTAAAAACAATAGTTTAGTGTCGATATTAATGCTATCAATAAGATTCAGTCAAAAAATTTTCAAAATTTCGACACTGGGAGCAGAAAATATGAAAAATGTTCACAAAATGTTCTACGCCAGTACAAAATTCAACAGAGGTTAGGTAAGTTTTTGTATGTACTTGCGTTTGTTTATTTAAGGAATTTCCTCAAATAACTTCGCGCGTATGCGTCCTAGGAGGGTGGTTTTGGTGTCTATAGATCCGTCTCGACGAGGGCTATAAACTACAGTAAAAAACAGAAATTGTTTGGTACAAAATTTAAAAATTCTAGAACAAAAAACCGAAAAAATGCGCGGTGTTGGTATACTAAATTGCTAATAACTCTTTTGTTTTCAGGTTTCAACGGACGACCGGGTGTCCGAAGACGCAGGAGGAGCTGAGCTACACGATAAAACAATCAAATTTGAAAAAAGTCGATTTTTCGACGAAAGATCGACAAATTTTGATAAAATTTTCGTTAAAAATGGTGCCGAACGGGTGTTTTTTATATTTTTTAGCCAATAAAGGTGCCTACGTACGCAGGAGAACGCGCCGAATCTATCGGAGGGGTCTCCCACTATAAAAAGTGGCCCTTGGTTTGAAAAAATTTGGTGAAAGTATCAAAGAATTTTGTAAGAAAATTCTAAGTCTAAAATTGTCAAAAAGTGGTCGAAATTCCAGGTGAAACCAGGTAAAAACAATAGTTTAGTGTCGATATTAATGCTATCAATAAGATTCAGTCAAAAAATTTTCAAAATTTCGACACTGGGAGCAGAAAATATGAAAAATGTTCACAAAATGTTCTACGCCAGTACAAAATTCAACAGAGGTTAGGTAAGTTTTTGTATGTACTTGCGTTTGTTTATTTAAGGAATTTCCTCAAATAACTTCGCGCGTATGCGTCCTAGGAGGGTGGTTTTGGTGTCTATAGATCCGTCTCGACGAGGGCTATAAACTACAATAAAAAACAGAAATTGTTTGGTACAAAATTTAAAAATTCTAGAACAAAAAACCGAAAAAATGCGCGGTGTTGGTATACTAAATTGCTAATAACTCTTTTGTTTTCAGGTTTCAACGGACGACCGGGTGTCCGAAGACGCAGGAGGAGCTGAGCTACAAGATAAAACAATCAAATTTGAAAAAAGTCGATTTTTCGACGAAAGATCGACAAATTTTGATAAAATTTTCGTTAAAAATGGTGCCGAACGGGTGTTTTTTATATTTTTTAGCCAATAAAGGTGCCTACGTACGCAGGAGAACGCGCCGAATCTATCGGAGGGGTCTCCCACTATAAAAAGTGGCCCTTGGTTTGAAAAAATTTGGTGAAAGTATCAAAGAATTTTGTAAGAAAATTCTAAGTCTAAAATTGCCAAAAAGTGGTCGAAATTCCAGGTGAAACCAGGTAAAAACAATAGTTTAGTGTCGATATTAATGCTATCAATAAGATTCAGTCAAAAAATTTTCAAAATTTCGACACTGGGAGCAGAAAATATGAAAAATGTTCACAAAATGTTCTACGCCAGTACAAAATTCAACAGAGGTTAGGTAAGTTTTTGTATGTACTTGCGTTTGTTTATTTAAGGAATTTCCTCAAATAACTTCGCGCGTATGCGTCCTAGGAGGGTGGTTTTGGTGTCTATAGATCCGTCTCGACGAGGGCTATAAACTACAGTAAAAAACAGAAATTGTTTGGTACAAAATTTAAAAATTCTAGAACAAAAAACCGAAAAAATGCGCGGTGTTGGTATACTAAATTGCTAATAACTCTTTTGTTTTCAGGTTTCAACGGACGACCGGGTGTCCGAAGACGCAGGAGGAGCTGAGCTACAAGATAAAACAATCAAATTTGAAAAAAGTCGATTTTTCGACGAAAGATCGACAAATTTTGATAAAATTTTCGTTAAAAATGGTGCCGAACGGGTGTTTTTTATATTTTTTAGCCAATAAAGGTGCCTACGTACGCAGGAGAACGCGCCGAATCTATCGGAGGGGTCTCCCACTATAAAAAGTGGCCCTTGGTTTGAAAAAATTTGGTGAAAGTATCAAAGAATTTTGTAAGAAAATTCTAAGTCTAAAATTGTCAAAAAGTGGTCGAAATTCCAGGTGAAACCAGGTAAAAACAATAGTTTAGTGTCGATATTAATGCTATCAATAAGATTCAGTCAAAAAATTTTCAAAATTTCGACACTGGGAGCAGAAAATATGAAAAATGTTCACAAAATGTTCTACGCCAGTACAAAATTCAACAGAGGTTAGGTAAGTTTTTGTATGTACTTGCGTTTGTTTATTTAAGGAATTTCCTCAAATAACTTCGCGCGTATGGGCCCTAGGACGGTGATTTTGGTGTCTATAGATCCGTCTCGACGAGGGCTATAAACTACAATCAAAAACAGAAATAGTTGGGTACAAAATTTTAAAATTCTAGAACAAAAAACCGAAAAAATGCGCGGTGTTGGTGTACTAAATTGCTAATAACTCTTTTGTTTTCAGGTTTCCACGGACGACCGGGTGTCCGAAGACGCAGGAGGAGCTGAGCTACAAGATAAAACAATCAAAAGTGAAAGTTTTTGCAAAGAAATTTGGAAAAAGTCGATTTTTCGACGAAAGATCGACAAATTTTGATAAAATTTGTGTTAAAAGTGATGCCGAACGGGTGTTTTTTATATTTTTTAGCCAATGAAGGTGCCTACGTACGCAGGAGAACGCGCCGAATCTATCGGAGGGGTCTCCCACTGTAAAAAGTGGCCCTTGGTTTGAAAAAATTTGGTGAAAGTATCAAAGAATTTTGT
The DNA here is from genome assembly GCA_936450015.1 of Meganola albula. Classification (NCBI taxonomy): domain Eukaryota; kingdom Metazoa; phylum Arthropoda; class Insecta; order Lepidoptera; family Nolidae; genus Meganola; species Meganola albula. Next base: position 14,244,267 of record OW388153.1, read on the forward strand.
AAGAAAATTCTAAGTCTAAAATTGCCAAAAAGTGGTCGAAATTCCAGGTGAAACCAGGTAAAAACAATAGTTTAGTGTCGATATTAATGCTATCAATAAGATTCAGTCAAAAAATTTTCAAAATTTCGACACTGGGAGCAGAAAATATGAAAAATGTTCACAAAATGTTCTACGCCAGTACAAAATTCAACAGAGGTTAGGTAAGTTTTTGTATGTACTTGCGTTTGTTTATTTAAGGAATTTCCTCAAATAACTTCGCGCGTATGGGCCCTAGGACGGTGATTTTGGTGTCTATAGATCCGTCTCGACGAGGGCTATAAACTACAATCAAAAACAGAAATAGTTGGGTACAAAATTTTAAAATTCTAGAACAAAAAACCGAAAAAATGCGCGGTGTTGGTGTACTAAATTGCTAATAACTCTTTTGTTTTCAGGTTTCCACGGACGACCGGGTGTCCGAAGACGCAGGAGGAGCTGAGCTACAAGATAAAACAATCAAAAGTGAAAGTTTTTGCAAAGAAATTTGGAAAAAGTCGATTTTTCGACGAAAGATCGACAAATTTTGATAAAATTTGTGTTAAAAGTGATGCCGAACGGGTGTTTTTTATATTTTTTAGCCAATGAAGGTGCCTACGTACGCAGGAGAACGCGCCGAATCTATCGGAGGGGTCTCCCACTGTAAAAAGTGGCCCTTGGTTTGAAAAAATTTGGTGAAAGTATCAAAGAATTTTGTAAGAAAATTCTAAGTCTAAAATTGCCAAAAAGTGGTCGAAATTCCAGGTGAAACCAGGTAAAAACAATAGTTTAGTGTCGATATTAATGCTATCAATAAGATTCAGTCAAAAAATTTTCAAAATTTCGACACTGGGAGCAGAAAATATGAAAAATGTTCACAAAATGTTCTACGGTTAGGTTAGGTTAGGTTAGGTTAGGTTAGGTTAGGTTAGGTTAGGTTAGGTTAGGTTAGGTTAGGTTAGGTTAGGTTAGGTTAGGTTAGGTTAGGTTAGGTTAGGTTAGGTTAGGTTAGGTTAGGTTAGGTTAGGTTAGGTTAGGTTAGGTTAGGTTAGGTTAGGTTAGGTTAGGTTAGGTTAGGTTAGGTTAGGTTAGGTTAGGTTAGGTTAGGTTAGGTTAGGTTAGGTTAGGTTAGGTTAGGTTAGGTTAGGTTAGGTTAGGTTAGGTTAGGTTAGGTTAGGTTAGGTTAGGTTAGGTTAGGTTAGGTTAGGTTAGGTTAGGTTAGGTTAGGTTAGGTTAGGTTAGGTTAGGTTAGGTTAGGTTAGGTTAGGTTAGGTTAGGTTAGGTTAGGTTAGGTTAGGTTAGGTTAGGTTAGGTTAGGTTAGGTTAGGTTAGGTTAGGTTAGGTTAGGTTAGGTTAGGTTAGGTTTTTTTTTTTTTTTTTTTTTTTTTTTTTTTTTTTTTTTTTTTTTTTTTTTTTTCTTCCTATCTCCTCCAACATTGTCGGAGCCTGTTTTTAGCTTGTCTCATTCATACCAGTTCTATCTTTTATGCCTCTCGCACTTACATGCAACATACCAATTTCTCTTACATACATCATCTTTCTCTCTATCATGGGTGGGACTTCCATCTACTGTTATTTTAAACTATCTTTTACTGTTCTTTATTTATATCTTACTTAATTCTATTTCACAATTACATCTATTCTATTTAACATCTATTTCTTTTCTTTACTTATGTGCTACTTATCTAGTAATTCTATTGTACAGATGTGGGTGTAAACAGGTGCTATTTAATTACATTTAAAACATTTTTAATTTTTTTTTTTACAGCAGTCTTACTTAATCTAGTCTCTAACTTATAAACTTTATCAGTTTAATCTTAATTAAACTATTCTTATTTATCTTATGTATGCTTATTTTATCTTTATTCATTTATTTTATGACTCTTCTTATTTTAGTGTAATATTTGGGTTTTAGGCGTGTTTCTGTTTATATTTCCTTCTTCATTTCTTTGGACAATCTTTCTTATCCTATTTCTCTCCAATTTAGTCTACTTATAAACTGCTTATTCTATAATTTTATTTATCTATATGTATTATATGTTATCATTTATATATTACAATATATATTGAAAACATATCTTTCTTGTTACGTTTTATTCCTTCTTATTACTATTTTCACTATGTTTTTGCAGTACTCTATTAGTATTTCTCTATCTTTTCCTGCCATTATTCCGGCTAAGTTTCCTACTTCCAACCTCTTGTCCAGCCTTTGCTCTACCTCCCATCTTTCTCTTAGATGAACAGGGCAGTCCAAGACTATATGCTGTATCGTCTCGGGTTTGCTTGGGTCACAGATGCACGATGGGCTCTCCTTACACTTGAACCTGTTCAAGTATTCGGAGAACCCACCGTGCCCGGTCATTAGTTGGGTTAGTGTGGCGTCTATTTTGATTTTCCTGATGGTCCTGTATGCCGCCGTCGCGTCCGGGAAGAACAGCTTGGTAACCCCTGCAGTCTCTCCATTGACATACCTCCGATTCCATTCATCAAGCGTCCCCGAACGGATTTGGCGCCTGATGAATGAAATCGGACACCGGTCATAGTCTGGGGCACGTCTGGAGCCCAGAGCGGCCTCCTTGGCTAGCTCATCAGCTCTTTCGTTGCCTACCAACCCCGCGTGGGCTTTTATCCAGAACAAGCTGATATGCTTGTTCTGGTCGGAGATGGCTTTTAAATTCTCCCTAGCTTCCACAGCCAGGGGGTGGAGGCAACTATAGTTTGTCACTGTTTGGAGAGCTGCCATGGAGTCACTGAAGACTCCAAACGACGATGCGGTATTCTGCCTGACTTCCCTCATTGCTCTGCACAGCGCAAGGAGCTCAGCCTGGTAAACTGTGCAATAACCTGGTAACGACAATTTTCGAGTCCTAATCTCTGTGTCACCTCTCCATACAGACAGCGCGGCTCCCACTCTTCCTCCTATCTTACTGCCGTCTGTATAGATTTTTACAGCTAGGTGCTCTTGCTCGTTAACTTGCTCCAGGTTTACCAGGCTGCCGAACTCCAGATCCAAACGTTCTGCGGGGTGCGGGGAGTCGATTGCCCGCGCAATCTGCTCCACCTCTCTGTCTCCCAATGTTAACTGGGGCACTCCTTTCTTGGCCTCATATAGGGATGCTACCTCTTGGATACGCAGGTCCAGAGGCAGTATCCCTGCCAACAGGAGCGCTGAGTTCAGGGAGACAGTACGGTAGGCCTTACAAATTTTTTGGGCAATCCCCCGCTGTACCCCCGCAAGTTGTTTGGCCACTCCTTTCTTTTTAGCGGCAGGAGCCCATGCGCTCGCGGCATACAGGACGATTGGCTCTATAGTAGCCACATATATTATTTTGACCACCTCTGGATTGAGACCCCAGCTCACCTTGGCCGCCCTGCACAGCTGTTTGAAGACGCCTATAGCTTTACTGCAGACATTCGCGATATGCTTGTTGAAGGTGAGCTTGTCGTCGATGATGACCCCTAGCAGTTTGATTTCCTTAGCCATTGTGATGTTTACTCCCCCCATGCTCAGGCGTGGCGTATCGAATTTGAGTTTCCGCGTGACCACCATTGCGCTGGTTTTGTGTGGCGCAAACTTTAATTTATTCTCGATACCCCACGCCTGAACACGTTCAAGAGCGTCGTTAGCTCGCCTTTCAATCTCTCTTGCCGTGTCACCATCGAAGACAAGCACCACGTCATCCGCGAATGCCTGCACGTAATCGCCATTATTCTCCAGGCCTTTCAGAAGGGGGTCTAGAAGGAGATTCCACAGAGTAGGGCCCCCTATGGACCCCTGAACACATCCTTTACTCGTTCCTTTGGTGTATTCCTGTCCCGCGTATCTGACACTGACTTTCCTATCGCTAAGGTAGCTGTCTATAACCCTCCTCAGGTTGACGGGGCATTTCTCCTCGGCCAGACGGACTCTGATCATCGGCCACCACGCGCTATCGAAGGCTCCCTCTATATCCAAGGAAATCAGCACCACCATCTTCTTCTGTGCTAACTTTCCTTTGATGCGTTGCATCAGGGTATAGAGGGAGTCCTCGGTGCTCCTCTGGGGCATGAATCCGTACTGCCGGCTGCTCATCCGTGGTAATATGTGAAACCTGAGGCGGGTCATGATCATCTTTTCGTATATCTTCCCCAGCACTGGAAGGAGGCCAATCGGTCTGTGGGCCTTCGGAGTGCCGTAGCTATCTTTGCCGGGTTTTCGCAGGATCACAACCGCGGCCTCCTTCCATGCTGTCGGGAAACAGCCAAGCATCAGACACTTGTTTAGTAGGGACAGGAATACTTCAGGTTCGCTATTGATAGCCATCCTACAGATGTCCGCTGTCAGGGCGTCCGGTCCCGGGGCTTTTTTTGGATTAAAGGACTCGCTTGCTACTTTGAGTTCCGACATCGTGAACAGCGGGTCGCAAAGGTCACCTTGATCGCCCCTGTTCACTGTGTCGGCTCTCTTCCTGATCTCGCGATGGTGTGCGGTGTCGTCTTCGGCATTGTCTTCTGGGTAGAAGGTCTCTGCAATCAACTGTACAGAGCCCTTCGCATCCAGCACCGTTCCATCTTTCGCCATCGGCGAGTCCTCTTCTCTCCTAGTGGTTCTTCCAATTACTCTGTAGATTCCCTCCCATACCCCCTCCCTATCTTGCTTACAGCAGAACTCCTTCCAACTGTCTGTCTGGGCTTTGGCCGCCTCTAACTCATACTCCTCTTTCTTTTCCAGGTACTCCTGAACCACCCTCGGCCTCCGGATAGGAGCAGCGCAACGGATCCTGCGTCTTCTGGTGGCAACCTCCCTCTTGAGCTTCGCGAGTTTCTCCGACCACCACGGCAACGTAAGTATGTCTTTACTAACTTTTTTGGGTATAGTTGAGTTGCACGTCTCAGTAACTATCTTGGCGTATTTGTTTATTACGTTGTTAATTTCATGTGCATCCTCAACCTTTTCAACTTCGGTTTTATTGATGTTTTGCTCTCTGAGTAATTGGCTGATTTTCTTACGAAACTCAGCCCAATTAGCTTTTCTGGTGTTGTATACCCTTGTTGTGCGTTCTACTTGCATACTTTTAGATTTTGGCAATCCCACGTTGAACGTTATGCCGTTGTGGTCGGAGCTCGCGAGCCCTTCATCCACTCTCCAGTTGTCCACCTTGTCTAGGATTTCCGTTGAGCAGGCTGTGACGTCCACATAACTGCTGTAGCGCTGCCCCCCTCGGATGGTATCGAAGGTGGGTATGTTCCCTGTGTTGAGTATGGTTAGGCCCATTTCCCCAAGACAGCCACACACGTCCTCTCCCCTACGGTCCGCGACCGGACTACCCCACCAGGCATTCTTCGCGTTTGCGTCACCTCCGACGATAAGCGCTTTCGTTTCGCTGGCGGCTTCTATAGCTTTAAGCTGCTCCAAGTAGCCCTCCAACGGTTTGTCCGGCTCAAAGTAAAAGGAAGCGAGCGTGAGTTCCCATGCGACTGTTCGGATACCCACCACCACGATGTTATTGGTGGTGAGTTTTGGGTACTGTACTACCTCTAGGGCTCTGTCAAAGACAACTATGGCTGCCTTGACAGTCCCTTCTCCCGCATTTGTATTTTGAAAGACCCTCACGCCCGCGTAGTTCCTCATTACCTTGGCATTCCCTACGTAAGGCTCCTGGAGCAACGCCACAGCAACTCTGCGCTTATCGCCTTCAATGAGCAGCTCACTTGTTGCGAGTTTCTTCCTCTGGAGGTTGACCTGAACGAACCGGTAATTGTTAGCTACCTGATTTACACCCTGGGTGCCCTTAGCAGTACGCGACTGTTGACCGGGCTATTTGATCCCACCTGCGCCGAGTTGGGCATTCAGCATCGAACGCGTTGTGGTGAGCGTTGCCTTGTCCCAACTTTTTGCAATTTCGGCATGCAGGGGGCACCTCGGCCAACCAGTCTGCGCACTCTGCCCTCAGATGTGGGCCACCGCAGTGGCTGCATAGGTCGGCAGGCTCCGTGCAGAACTTCCTGCCGTGCCCGTAGCCCAGACACCTCGTACACTGCACTAGGGGAGATTGATCATAGGCCCTGATGCGTTGGAGGTCAATGTGGACGTATCCTTTATCGATAACCCTCCGCCAGACACTTGGCGACGTGCTGATCACCACGTGTCCGGCGTGAGGGTTCCGAGCCCGTCTTCTGAATTTGATTTCGAATCTGTCCTCTTCCTCTTTGAGACCATGAAAAACGTCCCGGTTCTGGTTCCTCAAAGCTCTCGCGATGTCTTCGTCGGTATTAACCAACAAGACGTCTTTGAGGACCAGAAGCGGGTCCTTGTTCTTCATGTTCTCTGCAGTCAGGGCCACCCCCTCCTTCTCCAATCTATCCTTCACCCTGTCCCTTTCTTCTTGCGTCTCAAAGCCCATGATCACCTTTCTATTCTTGGCTTTCCGAACTCTTTCCACCTTCACCCAGCCATCCTTGGCATCTACTGCTTTCCTAACTCTATCCAGCACCTCTTCTCCTGTTACATTCTCGTCGCTGGAAGCAACCACTACAGAATGGAGTGTGCTACGCTCGGCCCAGGTGTTCCCTGAAAGGGGGTTCACTACTGCCGCGTAGGTTGGAATAGTGGCCCTTTCTGTGGTCTCCCTTTGGGTTTCCATGGCCACTTTTAGCTCCTCCATTCTTTGGTTGCTTTCCTGCAACAGCTTCGTGTGCTCCACGAGGTGGGATACAAGTTGGCTTGCCTCCGGGCTTATGGTGAAGGTCGTGTCTCCGGTTCCTTTTTCGGCCCCTGGCTTTTCCGGAGCTGCCTCCTGTGTATTGCCGCTCTTTGCCTCGCTCTCTGCCTCTTTGACCAGCTGGTAAAGCCTCTCTAGATCCTTCTCTACACCTTCCTTAATCTCTGTTTTCAGATTCCTGGAGTTCTTCAGGTGGAGTTTGGCTCTAGTGAGGCAGGTCCTAGCTTCTGCTGTTTTTGTGGCGTAGGTTTTCTTAGGTGGAGTGATGGTGTCCACCGATATTCTGCGGAGTGGGGCTGGAGCTGGCTTACCTCGGGGAGAGGTTCGTTTAGGTGCCGAGCTTGTTTTGTCATTAGTACTCATTGCAGGACCAGCCTGCGTCGTCGAAGAACTTGCTGGCAACGCGGAGTCAGCCTCCCACTGATCAATACTCCGTCTCACGGATGTTGGCACTGGGGCTGTTTTGAGGGGCGACTTTTCACCCTCAGTTTTGTTTTTAGGTGTGCGGAACATGTTGGAGTTGTGATAGAAAACGTCAATTCAAGTAAGTATAATAAAAAAGTATAGAGTGATACTCTATCTGTTCGTGGTTTTGGGTATAATGTATATGGTTATACCCGTTAATTTTGTCTATTTCTATGTTTCAGGTATCCCGAAGGATCGCGATATCCGAGTCAAATTACGTCCTTGGATTCTGGTAAGTATATATTTATGTATGTATTTGTGTGTGTCTTTGTGTGTGTGTTTCAGGTACCACGTCGTCGGTTGCTGCACCGGGAGCAGGTGGCTGCTTCAGGGACCGGTAAGTCAGTTTTTCACTATAAAATATGTTTTATACCAGTTAAATGCTAGGTTTTGTTTTTACCGTTTCAGGAACCACAGCGCTGGAAATGGACTGCGGCCCGGAACTCTGGTATGTAAAATAATTATATACGACGTAGTACTAACTTAGATCTAAGGTAAAACAAAAAGTATTTTCTCCCAAGTGTCCGAGGTGATATACCAAATCACACCATTGGGCGGGTGGGAGGGGGATTTTTTCGCGCGTATGCGTCCTAGGAGGGTGGTTTTGGTGTCTATAGATCCGTCTCGACGAGGGCTATAAACTACAGTAAAAAACAGAAATTGTTTGGTACAAAATTTAAAAATTCTAGAACAAAAAACCGAAAAAATGCGCGGTGTTGGTATACTAAATTGCTAATAACTCTTTTGTTTTCAGGTTTCAACGGACGACCGGGTGTCCGAAGACGCAGGAGGAGCTGAGCTACAAGATAAAACAATCAAATTTGAAAAAAGTCGATTTTTCGACGAAAGATCGACAAATTTTGATAAAATTTTCGTTAAAAATGGTGCCGAACGGGTGTTTTTTATATTTTTTAGCCAATAAAGGTGCCTACGTACGCAGGAGAACGCGCCGAATCTATCGGAGGGGTCTCCCACTATAAAAAGTGGCCCTTGGTTTGAAAAAATTTGGTGAAAGTATCAAAGAATTTTGTAAGAAAATTCTAAGTCTAAAATTGCCAAAAAGTGGTCGAAATTCCAGGTGAAACCAGGTAAAAACAATAGTTTAGTGTCGATATTAATGCTATCAATAAGATTCAGTCAAAAAATTTTCAAAATTTCGACACTGGGAGCAGAAAATATGAAAAATGTTCACAAAATGTTCTACGCCAGTACAAAATTCAACAGAGGTTAGGTAAGTTTTTGTATGTACTTGCGTTTGTTTATTTAAGGAATTTCCTCAAATAACTTCGCGCGTATGCGTCCTAGGAGGGTGGTTTTGGTGTCTATAGATCCGTCTCGACGAGGGCTATAAACTACAGTAAAAAACAGAAATTGTTTGGTACAAAATTTAAAAATTCTAGAACAAAAAACCGAAAAAATGCGCGGTGTTGGTATACTAAATTGCTAATAACTCTTTTGTTTTCAGGTTTCAACGGACGACCGGGTGTCCGAAGACGCAGGAGGAGCTGAGCTACAAGATAAAACAATCAAATTTGAAAAAAGTCGATTTTTCGACGAAAGATCGACAAATTTTGATAAAATTTTCGTTAAAAATGGTGCCGAACGGGTGTTTTTTATATTTTTTAGCCAATAAAGGTGCCTACGTACGCAGGAGAACGCGCCGAATCTATCGGAGGGGTCTCCCACTATAAAAAGTGGCCCTTGGTTTGAAAAAATTTGGTGAAAGTATCAAAGAATTTTGTAAGAAAATTCTAAGTCTAAAATTGTCAAAAAGTGGTCGAAATTCCAGGTGAAACCAGGTAAAAACAATAGTTTAGTGTCGATATTAATGCTATCAATAAGATTCAGTCAAAAAATTTTCAAAATTTCGACACTGGGAGCAGAAAATATGAAAAATGTTCACAAAATGTTCTACGCCAGTACAAAATTCAACAGAGGTTAGGTAAGTTTTTGTATGTACTTGCGTTTGTTTATTTAAGGAATTTCCTCAAATAACTTCGCGCGTATGCGTCCTAGGAGGGTGGTTTTGGTGTCTATAGATCCGTCTCGACGAGGGCTATAAACTACAGTAAAAAACAGAAATTGTTTGGTACAAAATTTAAAAATTCTAGAACAAAAAACCGAAAAAATGCGCGGTGTTGGTATACTAAATTGCTAATAACTCTTTTGTTTTCAGGTTTCAACGGACGACCGGGTGTCCGAAGACGCAGGAGGAGCTGAGCTACAAGATAAAACAATCAAATTTGAAAAAAGTCGATTTTTCGACGAAAGATCGACAAATTTTGATAAAATTTTCGTTAAAAATGGTGCCGAACGGGTGTTTTTTATATTTTTTAGCCAATAAAGGTGCCTACGTACGCAGGAGAACGCGCCGAATCTATCGGAGGGGTCTCCCACTATAAAAAGTGGCCCTTGGTTTGAAAAAATTTGGTGAAAGTATCAAAGAATTTTGTAAGAAAATTCTAAGTCTAAAATTGTCAAAAAGTGGTCGAAATTCCAGGTGAAACCAGGTAAAAACAATAGTTTAGTGTCGATATTAATGCTATCAATAAGATTCAGTCAAAAAATTTTCAAAATTTCGACACTGGGAGCAGAAAATATGAAAAATGTTCACAAAATGTTCTACGCCAGTACAAAATTCAACAGAGGTTAGGTAAGTTTTTGTATGTACTTGCGTTTGTTTATTTAAGGAATTTCCTCAAATAACTTCGCGCGTATGCGTCCTAGGAGGGTGGTTTTGGTGTCTATAGATCCGTCTCGACGAGGGCTATAAACTACAGTAAAAAACAGAAATTGTTTGGTACAAAATTTAAAAATTCTAGAACAAAAAACCGAAAAAATGCGCGGTGTTGGTATACTAAATTGCTAATAACTCTTTTGTTTTCAGGTTTCAACGGACGACCGGGTGTCCGAAGACGCAGGAGGAGCTGAGCTACAAGATAAAACAATCAAATTTGAAAAAAGTCGATTTTTCGACGAAAGATCGACAAATTTTGATAAAATTTTCGTTAAAAATGGTGCCGAACGGGTGTTTTTTATATTTTTTAGCCAATAAAGGTGCCTACGTACGCAGGAGAACGCGCCGAATCTATCGGAGGGGTCTCCCACTATAAAAAGTGGCCCTTGGTTTGAAAAAATTTGGTGAAAGTATCAAAGAATTTTGTAAGAAAATTCTAAGTCTAAAATTGTCAAAAAGTGGTCGAAATTCCAGGTGAAACCAGGTAAAAACAATAGTTTAGTGTCGATATTAATGCTATCAATAAGATTCAGTCAAAAAATTTTCAAAATTTCGACACTGGGAGCAGAAAATATGAAAAATGTTCACAAAATGTTCTACGCCAGTACAAAATTCAACAGAGGTTAGGTAAGTTTTTGTATGTACTTGCGTTTGTTTATTTAAGGAATTTCCTCAAATAACTTCGCGCGTATGGGCCCTAGGACGGTGATTTTGGTGTCTATAGATCCGTCTCGACGAGGGCTATAAACTACAATCAAAAACAGAAATAGTTGGGTACAAAATTTTAAAATTCTAGAACAAAAAACCGAAAAAATGCGCGGTGTTGGTGTACTAAATTGCTAATAACTCTTTTGTTTTCAGGTTTCCACGGACGACCGGGTGTCCGAAGACGCAGGAGGAGCTGAGCTACAAGATAAAACAATCAAAAGTGAAAGTTTTTGCAAAGAAATTTGGAAAAAGTCGATTTTTCGACGAAAGATCGACAAATTTTGATAAAATTTGTGTTAAAAGTGATGCCGAACGGGTGTTTTTTATATTTTTTAGCCAATGAAGGTGCCTACGTACGCAGGAGAACGCGCCGAATCTATCGGAGGGGTCTCCCACTGTAAAAAGTGGCCCTTGGTTTGAAAAAATTTGGTGAAAGTATCAAAGAATTTTGTAAGAAAATTCTAAGTCTAAAATTGCCAAAAAGTGGTCGAAATTCCAGGTGAAACCAGGTAAAAACAATAGTTTAGTGTCGATATTAATGCTATCAATAAGATTCAGTCAAAAAATTTTCAAAATTTCGACACTGGGAGCAGAAAATATGAAAAATGTTCACAAAATGTTCTACGCCAGTACAAAATTCAACAGAGGTTAGGTAAGTTTTTGTATGTACTTGCGTTTGTTTATTTAAGGAATTTCCTCAAATAACTTCGCGCGTATGGGCCCTAGGACGGTGATTTTGGTGTCTATAGATCCGTCTCGACGAGGGCTATAAACTACAATCAAAAACAGAAATAGTTGGGTACAAAATTTTAAAATTCTAGAACAAAAAACCGAAAAAATGCGCGGTGTTGGTGTACTAAATTGCTAATAACTCTTTTGTTTTCAGGTTTCCACGGACGACCGGGTGTCCGAAGACGCAGGAGGAGCTGAGCTACAAGATAAAACAATCAAAAGTGAAAGTTTTTGCAAAGAAATTTGGAAAAAGTCGATTTTTCGACGAAAGATCGACAAATTTTGATAAAATTTGTGTTAAAAGTGATGCCGAACGGGTGTTTTTTATATTTTTTAGCCAATGAAGGTGCCTACGTACGCAGGAGAACGCGCCGAATCTATCGGAGGGGTCTCCCACTGTAAAAAGTG